>VYZR01021914.1:8787-26297 GCA_013400675.1 Oxylabes madagascariensis | reverse complement strand
AGGGAGTTATTTACTCAGTCAATAAAAAGAGGCTGAAACAAATGACATGACGCCCCGAATAACTGTGGTCTGAGAACAGGGAGTTACCAAGGAACATGGTTCTCTCTCAGTCCTGTGGAGCTCTGGGTGGTGCGGGTACTGGACTGAGCTTGTGCTGTGTTGCATGGGCAGTGTTGGGCGCTGAGCTCTTATTTCATCCCCCTGAAATAAGAGAAACACCAAACTGAACATGTCTACACACTATGAATAACCAAAGGGAAACGATGGTATAAAAACTCCTCAGGTATTGTTCCAAGTCAACTTTCAGGATACCAGGTGTTGAACTGGGCTGCACCATTTTGGATTTTTTAATGAATCTCNTCCGGATGGATCAAGACTGTGACCATCACTTCGACCAAGAGACATATAAATCACAACAACCAAGTATTGTTGATGGATCCACATGTGATGGATCCACTACCTTTTCTCTTTCTTTCTCTTTCTCTTTCTCTTTCTCTTTCTCTTTCTCTTTCTCTTTCTCTTTCTCTTTCTCTTTCTCTTTCTCTTTCTCTTTCTCTTTCTCTTTCTCTTTCTCCTTCTCCTTCTCCTTCTCCTTCTCCTTCTCCTTCTTTTTCTTTCTTTCGACTTCATTAAAGAGCTAGTGGGCCTTTTTCACTACACTGTCAGCATCTTTCAGAGTGTCCAAAGAAAGGAAAGAAAATCACTTTCACAAATCTCAATCCAAAAGTGATTGGGCATGCCTCAAAAAGGCAAAAGTTTACTATCTATGTCTTGGCTGATATTTCAAAGGATACCAGAAAATGCCCCAGATTTAGAGCTTGCTTGGCTTACCCTGGGCCACTCAGTGAAAAGTAACTCAATGTCGAAGTTGAGTCCAGTCCTATGAGCGCTGTACGGTGAGAGACATTTATAATGACCAGCTAAATATGGGTTTGCTTTTTTCTTCCCCATCCCTATTAGATTACCCAGAACATCTGCCATAGCCTCACATTACCGTCCATAGGCTCATTCCTGCATTCTTGATGTCCTGATGTCTTGATGTCAGATGGCTCAGTGACGAAAGGTAGTTAAAATAAAGCAGTGTCTACATATTTGAAAAATACTCAATACTGTTGGTTGGAGGTACCAATTAAAATCTTAGTGCATATAAAGAATTTCTTTCTTAATGTAGTGGTTTCAAGTTCACCAAATTCTTCAGAAATATTATTGTGTTGAACCTTAAAGTCAGCTCCAGGTAATACGTGACCAGATTTTAGATTATTTGGTACTCCTTCAGATAAATAAGGCTCTAATAAGGAGGAGATGGTTGTGTGAGTAAGATTACCAAGATCAACAAGGATTTTAAGGACTTGGAGTGATATAGCATAGCATTTCTCCAAAACTGCCTTTTTGATTAGCTTTGATGTAGTCTTCTCAAACTCTGCTTTCAAGAAATCCAGCCAATACTTTTTGTGTGACAGCAGCCAAAGTAACAAGTAAGATAAAGGTGAATCTGGAATTGAAATGATTTCCTGCTTTGGTTGTCTGAGTACCTGTGTCCATGCTGAAGTCTCTTTGTGGACACAAAAGATCAATTTCCAAGCAGATTCCCACCATGAAAGACTTATAGTTGTGAAAAAAAAGCATTGAAGGCAAATGAAAGATCTGACTTAGTTGGAAAATCTACCTGTATATCCATCAGTGAACTCTTTGGGTTTTTTGCTTCCCTAGAAAATAACTAGAAGCAAGGTTCCAAGGTACCAGGGGTAGTGATAAAGCAATTAAAATGCCGGAACTTTTAACACGGTATAGTGCTTGCCATAAGGGCTGTTCCCATGAGGCCCAGCTGCTAATGGGTGTTTGTTCATAGGGCTGGGGGATCCACAGTCTCCAGACAGGGCAGTAGCCTTATCATACGCCTTTGGCTACTGATGCATTTTAAGCTTCACCTCCACATGCCACAGGCATTGCTGCAGCACGGAGAAGATGCAGCGATCAGAGGGAAATGGGGAGAACATCAGATCAGCATAAAACCATAGGTATGGCTAGCAGCAGACAGTTCCAGCTGAGCTGGGTGCTCAGTTACTGTTATTTAGGCTTTGTGAAGCAAATACATGGTAAGAAACAACTTCAACATCATATAATCCACACAGCTTTTAATTGCAGCATGGTAGCAATGGCACCTGCTCACAGCACATATCAATCTCATCTATAAGTACTTCCATCATTGCAGAACACAGTTACAGCTGTCTCCTAAAAGTATATTATTTTGTTGAGTGATGAATGGCATCGTGAAATATTACCTATAATCAGCACCCATTATGGCAAAGCTCATTAAATTTCTGACAAATGTAGTGTTGACAGCACTTTAATTTTGTTTTATTGGCTTCTTTTATCTACACAATTTCTATCTCTGGTTTACAGTTAATAATGAGAGACAGCAGAACTGCACTGTGCTTGAGAATCAGAAAAATAACTATTCATCTTTTTAAAAGTCCCTGATTTAGGCCATAGGAACAGCGGGTACTAAACAATGCACTCATTGAAAAGATGATTAAAGTTTAATAAAACTGTCTAGTGAAATAAACCGATCTCCCTGCAAAACATTCTGTTTGCCAGGTGCTTGGACTTCAGCTGTTAAAAAATTCTCTTTCCAGAGTCTGTTCAAAAGTGTAGCAGATTAATGTTGTGATTGCCAAGACAATTTAGTTTTTTTGCAAGATCTGTTGAGACTTGCTAATAAAGACTGCTAAAACAACATATTCAGAAGCCACTATAACAAGTACTATGTAGGATAAATGCACTTTTATTTAATTAATTGCTAAAAATATTCCTATCTCATACTGTCCAAGTTAGATGTTGGAGCCTGGTCTTTCACCCCTGGCTTCATAGAAGATGTGATTCTCCACCCATTCGGTCATCTGCAAATGTCCAAACTATGTTGCTGTCTGTCTAACTTGATGGAGCTTTGCAGCTTTTTTCCATATGCATATGATAATACAAAATCCAAGGCAATGAGAAATCAAACATATACATATAGATATAAAATCTCTAGTCCCTAAAATCTGTAGTCCCCACAACCATCTGAAACAACTTGATATCACAAGACTATTAAACCATAGAAATCGTTTGTTATTAGTGGATTACTAATTATTAATTGATTTGCTATGCAGTACCTGAGGTAACATTTTACGATTTTTTTACAAGTTGTATTCTCTGTAGGGCTGTAGGTGAGTTAATACAGAATAATTAATCAATGGCATATTCCTGTGATTCTGCCTAACGTGTCAGTGTGTGTGCCGTACGTCAGACCTTTCCTCTGTGTTCTTCCTCTCTGAAGAAAACAGCTCAAATGACTTACTGAGTTTCTTGAAGGTCAGGATGTTCCTGAGGGATTCGCAGTTATGAGAACATCACCATGTTCTCTAATGAGAACATCAGCTTGCCTCTCACAAGGTTTTGCTGTGCAAAGAGCATCAGCTCCCTGACCCAGGGGCAACCCTGACCAACAGGAGCGAGAGACCTCAGATCATGAAGAAAAAATAACACCCTTGCACTGCCCTGAGTTAAAAAGGCAACCTGGCTCTCAGGAAGACAAGTTTTTATGGGGCACTCTGGAAATATGATGTGGCCTTGAGAGGGGAGAAATGTCCCACTGAACAAATCTGTCCATACACCTGTCAGCAGAGCAGGCTTTTCTCTGATTTTAGAGGCAGTCAGCAATACCCACCCAGCCAAATGCTCACTTCATAGGAAATAAAAAGAAGGACTTACAGCTAAATCTACAATGGTTTCTGTATCTTGGTGCTATCTGAGACATCTGGTCCTCTCCCCACATTCTTCCCAATGATTATTCCTTTTGCTTGCAACTCACTTTAAATTGCAAGGTTCTTGGGAAGAAGGTGGATGTCTCTGTGTGTCTGTATTAGCTCAGCTTCAAGTGTGAATTTTGTGTTCCACTTGCAGGCACTGCTACTATGGCTAAAACATATGCATATAAAAGAGCCCTCTTAACAGGAGAGCATTAACTTCCCCTGCAAAAGTTCCAAACAAAGATAGTAAAACATGCGAAATTAAAATATTGTATGAATGTCTTGAATATTTAATTTCCCCATACTTTCTCTGTGCTTATGACAAGATGTGTGAATTTACACAAAGCTTTAATTAGACCTAGATGGTGAAAACTGGAAAGCTTTATGAAAACACATCCATTTGCAATTTCATCTGGAGACTCCTAAAGATAATGAGATAAACTTCATATTTTTTCTTCCCTTGTGCTTGGCTTTTCAATAATACTGCCAACATATATTGTACCATGTACAGCATTATCTGTACAAACCCACAAAGTAAAAACATGAGAAAAATAAGATATGCTGCATTTAAGAAAAAATGCCCAGTGTAGTCTTACCCTGCAAAATGAAGCACTAGAATTCTGGGATAGCTGTTGCCTAGAAGTTGGCCCCAAAGCTTACAGGAGATTCTGATATGCAGCTTGCAGGGTCAGGATCTTTTGGCTACCTATGTTTTTGAACAACTTGTTACTTGTTACTTGTTGCTTTTCTTCCCCCTAGGAGATAGATGTTTTGGATAGACACATATAGGAATTGTTTCAGACAGTATTTTTCTCCTGCAAATCTTTTGCTGCTGGATTGCCAGGCTGATGAAGCAAACCACCCTGGCCTCATGTTGGCTCAATACACCTCCTTAATCCACAACCTCACACATATGGCATTCTCTCAGACCACCTTCTGATGATTTGAAGGAAGATGAAGGATGCCATCTTCCCCTCTTGTTCTTTTATCACTGTTGGAACAAAGAGGTTTACTCTTGTTATCTCCCTCTGGTGAGCAAAAAAGATAAACCACAGGACTTAAAAACTCAAAGAAAAGCTGAGAAATGTAACTAAAAAGAACTGGCTAACTAACGTGTTAGTTAAAGAACTAACAAAGAGCTGGCTGCTGCAAGGCACTGCAGGAAGGCAAAGCTGGTGGGGTGCCCCATACACAGGACCCTCTCTGGGCCTAATGGATGTAGGTAATGTGAGAGGAAAGTAGCAGAAAGATGATAAGGATGTTTGTCTCCAGTGTTCTTTGGTCTTTGTTTTAGTATTTACCAGGCACCTTCTCTGGTGCTCAAATCTGTATCTAGATTTTTAAAAAATATCGATACCTTTTTTTTTGTTGTTGTTGTTATTAAAAAATAATGGGTTAGCTCAGTCTATTTCAAAGAAATTGTAACTGCATCTGAAGTTCTGTGTAGATTTCAGCCCTCCTGCTGTAGGTTCCAAAATACCTGGTCTTCTAACCTGCAGTGTGCTTAACTAATAAACTGCAACACCTTTGTAATCCAAGACCAGAGTACAGTAGTGACAGCCACACATTTCCTCAGTTCCACAGCGAGTTGTAGCACTGCTGATGTTAGCTGCTGAGAACGCTTCCAGCTAAAGTGCAACCATGCTAATTAGGACTAACATACACATCAACTAGCCAAAACCAAATACACGGGAGGCCACTCTCTTCCACTGGTAACAGCTTCTCTAAGAAGTCTTTCATAAATGGCTTTTTAAAAGCCGCCTTCTCTATGCGCTTTTTGACATTTGTGTATTGATCAACATAGAATATTTATATGCAGCTTCCAGCTGATACTAGTCTCAGAAGAAAAGAGTCAATGAGTGATGCATGTTGTTTTTTTACTTGCTGTCTCCAAGTCATAAACCAAGTGTTTTTCCAGCTTTAACTAGAAAACAGTAAAGTGATAGGATTGTTTTCATTTCTGAGAACACTGTTCTATTTCTCAGTATAAATTTAATTTATTAACACTTGAGTTGTTTGTAAAGGTGATGTACACCAGGAGTACTAAGGTATTACTAATGATTTTCTGGCTTAGAACTTGCTTGAAGGACAGACAAGCAAATTCAAGGTGATGGCTAAGTGTAATTTAAGCTGTAATGCAGTCTCCTAATAAGGGTTTATGTCTACTCTGTGCAATGATGACTGCTGAAACAGATAATACTGACGCATCTAGAAAGCCAAAGCAAGAGAAAAGATGGTATCACCACATTACTCATTATTTTTATGCCTTTTTCCAAAGGAACAAAACTAGGAAAAAGAATATGGAGATAAGCAGAGTTTCAAAATCATTTTGGCAATGATAATAACATACTTATTTAGGACACTTTATTCAAAAAAGTTTTGCACCCAGAGGTTTTAATTAACTGCATACACCAGACAAAGGAATCACAGAAACTCAGCCACTTCTGAAGAAGAGCTCAAGCGATTCTACAGATAAAGGATGAGCTGTGAAAATCAGCTTCTCCAGCTGATACAGAGGACTAGCTGCTTACATCAAAGCTGCAGGGTCAGCTAGGCAGCTGCCCCCCCAGGGCAGTGGGCTGTACCATGGGGAGAGGCTGGGAAATACAAGAACTTTTTAGCTCTTTAGGTCTTGGCAGGGGTGAAGCAGGATGCAGTTCATCAGTTTTCAAGCAACTGCTGCTGCAGGAGCTCCCACAGCACATGCCTGCCTCAGATCTCACACACAGCCTCGTGTGCCCTTACGCACCAAGATGGGCTGGACCACACCTGTCCCTGTCCTTGTCCCTGGCCCTGGCTGCCTCTCTGGGGCTCCCCCGTTACCCCTCAATGCCACCCAGCACTCTCTGAGCTGCCACCACTGCCTGACACCCCAGCTACTCCCAGCACAGCTGGCACCCCACATCGTCTGGGCCTCATTCCTGCAGATTTACAGCTGTTACAGCAGACACACCTTCCTGCATTATTCCAAATTATTGATCCTGACTGTGACTTGTGCAGAAATGCAGCTGCTTTGACAAAGAGGGAGCAGTGCTGGAGTGCCTGCCTGAACCTCCCCACCACTCCTGGGCTTTCTCAGGAGTCAGGGTGACCATACAGCTTGGTGGCCTTGCATACCTTCTTCTTCCTGTCTGGAGACTGAAAACACTTCAGTTTTCAAGTGCTTCACAGAAAACCTGTGTATTGTACCTGTCTCACAGGGAGACACTTCCTGGGCTCTGTAGAAAGTGAACCACAAGACATGAACAAGGCCTTGGACATACATCCTTTTTCTGCTTCCAGCTTCAGAGCTCCTGACCCTCACCATCTGCAGCCATCACTGCTGCTGCTCAGAAAGGGGCTACTGCACAAAGTGGATAATTTGCTCTGGCCAGCACTGCCAGCAATAAGTCCTGCACTGTGCATTGTACTCCAAGAACACACATGGCAACAGCCTTTACAGCAGTAAGTGCCTGTAAGAATGGGAAAGTGATGGGATTATCCTGCTGATTCTGAGGACTGTATTCAATTATTTTACTAACAAATATTTTATTCATAAAGTTCTGTGTCATTTACTGTATATTTTCAAAGTAGAATGTCTGTTTCAAGAACATGTCCACAAAGTAAATCTATCAATTATGGGTTCAGGCTTAAACAGTATATTATTGTAACATGATTAGTTAGGTTTTTCTGCAGTTAATGACAGAATTTGTTCAAGGAATTTCTGAATTACCTTTGGTTGATGTATTTTCAGCACAATTGCCAAGTTTGATTTAACTATGCCACGCAGATGCCTGAGGTGCTTTAGATTGGCCCAGGTTGACAATGAACATTTGTTGGCCCATTGCTCTTAATTATATAAACCTTCCCATTACCTCATCAAGTTTCTCTGCTTTACAGTCAGTAAGCACTAGGCTGGAGTGGGGTCTTCTCCCCTCCAGAGCCCTTACATTAGCACAGGTAGTGAAATGTCCTGATTATCACTGAACTGTTAGTAAAACTTTAGTTTTACATACCTATATGGTATTACTTCAGTCATACATTGTCTTTTGTTTCTTCCTTTTATATGATATCAACCTGCTAGCAGGTTTATGTTAACTTCTCTTGGTCCATCAGTCTCTTTAAAAATTTGATTCAAGACTTCATGGTAGTGTCAGAGTATTGTTATATCTCTATTTGAGTGCATTTAACGTAGACTAACACCTGGGATCATGCACTGATCTTAACATCAGGTGCTACTAAACAGGGTAGAGTAGTCAGTGCCAGCTAACAAGTGAATAGAATTATTTTCAGTAAGGTTACAAGAGGCAAGTATGGTTTTTAGGAGGGAGCAGTCCATGCATGTATTTAGGGAAATGTGGTATCTGCCATACTTGTTGCTTTACATGAGGTTTCTTTTTGTTATTACTCATTTTTAATCTCGGAAATCTTTTTGTCTTTAATCTTTTCCAGAAGGGAAAACTAATGGCAGGGCAACAGTTGATTTGTAGAAAATGCTGCTTTTAGTGTAAGTGCAAAAGCTGAGACAGAAAGATCTAATACAAGAAAATGAGAGTGCTATGTTACAGATGAGCTATAAGTCCTCTTTAAGTATTTCAAACTAGACAAAGAACTAGAAGCTGTCTCACCTCTAATGTGTATAGCCCTGTTAAAACAGAATTCAGTTCAATAAGGATTAACTCAAATTTAGATTGACTAAATTGACTCCTTAATTGCATTCCAAAAGTATTTTTAATGTACTGACTTTTTCGTGCCTACCAGACAAAAAAGTATATAGGAACTTTTTTTTTTTTGTAAAGGCTTCAAACAAAAGAAGAAAACAAGTTGTATAAACAACTTAACTACTTACCCTTAAAGTCAGGAGAACAATATTCTGCTCTTGAATATCTATTTTTTTACTCAGGCAGCTCTTGAAAATACTTACAAAAATATATGCAGTTGACAAGAACAGTGAAACAAGTTCCTCTTGAGTAAATATGTATTGAATTTAAAGCACTTTACAAGTAAAAACAAGTCATAGAGAATGAGTATCTTCAAAAACACATTTTCTTTAACTTAGAACAAAGGGAGCATTTGAGCAGTCCAAGAGGAACACGGCATATTGTGAGGAAAGCTAATCTACCTTTCACTGTCAGGTACTGTACTGGTAGTGTACAGAAGTGTTCTTTTCCTGGATGATGCAAGCCACCATCCCCAAATGCTGGTGCCTTCCTGTGCACAGAGGTATGTCTTTCTTAGTTTTGCAGAGAGATCCATGTCCTATTGCTTCTTGTTAGCTTATGCAAACAAAAGAAATGAACTAACTACTGCACACCACAGAAACAGCCTAGAGGGTATATTTTAGATCATTAGGGTGCTGGTGGTGCTGCATTTTCTCTGGCAGCAGGGTTATTTGAACAAGTTCCTCAGCTCTGTGCTGCAGTTCGTCATCCCATCAGGTCTGCAGATGGTGGAAACCTACCTTCAATGGCACAAAAGGCATTAAAACAACTGTGAAATCAAAGAAAAAGAAACAGTTCTTCATATGTTGTTTCGGTTTGGTTGGTTTTTAAACCAGGATGATTTGGCCATTAAGGTCATTATGCCCTTGGCCTTTCTGCACTTCACTAGTAGGCAAACAGCATGAATTCCTGAGTATTCTAAGGGTGAAGTGACTATTAGTTAATTTGGTCTGCAAGGAGGAAAGTGAAAGGATGTTTTGGTCCTACATGTAAAGACTTCAAGCCAGGTTAATTCCTTAATAACATTTATTGAGATGATGTACATAAAAAACCCCTAGCTTTAATTAAGCAGCATGTTATGTTTTCTTAAATATTTTATTAAATAAATAATATTTGAGGTAATAAAATAATCATTCTGGAATATAATAATGTCTCAGGCACTGAGGGAATAGAGTATGAAACTCATTAAAATGTAATCGAGATATTACCTTATTACTTGCATTTCAATATCATGCACATACTTTATCTTGTAGGTTAGAGTTCTCAGTGATAGTAATAGGGACTTGTTTGTTTTAAATTAGTCCCAGAAGGGTTTTCCTTGTAATCCTTTAATAAAAAAAGTGGATATTAAATATTTCAATTACAATAATTCTGAAGTATAATATAAATTCAAGAAAGTAAAAAAATACCAATTTCATTTCAGAAAAGTTTCATGTCCACTAAATTTAATACATATTTCTCCTTCATTCAAAAAGATTGAATGAAGAAAACAGTAATTTTACTGTAGCTTATTTGTACAGTGGAACAAATTGCCAACACTTGTACTAGGCAGTTTACCTAAGGAAGTACATAAAGACAATAATGAAGGTTTTGTTTAGAGTTCAACATTTATATATGCTTCAGGTACTTAAATATTGTAATATCCAAGCTGGAATAACCATGAGGTGTGTCAGGGTAAAGGATGCAGCCTCCTAACCTAGGAAAGAGGAATTTACATAAACAGAGAGGTTGACAGGTCACAAATTCTCTAGAAACTCGGACAAAAGTCTACAGATGTAGGTCCATTTACAGCAGGTCAGTCCATTACATTTTAAAAGTACTTAGGCGTCTGTGCCATTGGGATCTCATTTTTCTTTGTGTTTTAGCAAATTTAAAANAGGTATTGGATTTACAGAAATCAAGAAAATTCAGCAAGTTTTTAGTCTATGGGTTAATGAGTAATGCAGTCAAAACAAGGCTGTAAATGAAGAATTACTGAATTGAAACCTAATGGTGCATTTTAGCTAATAAAATCATGCTTACATTTTACATTTTGACTTCAAGTAGATATGCCCACAGTACAATCTTCAGTGTTATGCAGAAATATTGAAAATAGGTGTAAACATCTCTCTCCTATCCTATAGTCTGCAGTAGTGACACTGAACAAAGCCTGATTTTTCACAGCGGCATTACTTCATTTAAGGCTCACACCTCTGTACATTATGTAGCTATCCTGCTTTCTTTTCTGCAGTTTAGTCTACAAACAAGAGATAAAAATGTACAGAGAGCAGCAGAAAAGATTCTTCCAATCTTTCAATAGCTTCTCCAAGGACAGTTAGCTGAAATGCATAAATAATTGAACTGTGATAGCAAAGATAAACTCAGTCCTGTTTTGATTGCTGAGACCACAGCAACAGCTTACCAGAAAAGACAATGCCAGGATCTCCTTTTTCCTCCAGATCAGGTCAGCACAATCCTAAAGGTTCCTTTTTACAACTTAGGATTGTTGTGACCCAAGTGCAGCACCCAGCACTTTACCTTGTTGAATCTCACACCATTGACCTCAGCCCTTTGATCCAGCCTGTCCAGATCCCTCTGCAGAGCCTTCCTGCCCTCCAGCAGGTCCACACCCCTGCCTGATTCGGTGTCATCTGCAAACTGAGGGGGACTGGATCCCCATTTCCAGATCATTGATAAGGTACTGAGCCCTGGGGAACACCATTAGTGACTGACTGCCAGCTGGATGTAGCTCCACTCACCACCACTTTCTGGGCCCAAACAGCTGNGGAATCATATATAAAATAAAGCAAGCCTGATTTCAGGCTGAACAGGCTAAACATTAGCCTGTTTGAAAAGATGTTTGCAAATAATCAGATTTTTATCCTTTTAGATAAATGGGTAAGTACATTTCATACTCATTATCTGTTGGGCTAAAGTATAAACCTCCAATTTAGACACTTAAATGAAATGGTCAGATATTCAGATGTGTTTGTTATTCAGACATTCTCAGGCAGCACATTTCAGAATAGAACCATGCCATTTAACTGTAACAGAGCAGCCAAATCGTACAAATAACTATAGTTTTTCTCAAAGCAATGTGAATGCTGCCATCTAGCTATACAGTATCAGCATACCTCTAGTCCACTTCTGCTAGACAAACCTTTTCAGTTTCACTTTGGAATAGAGCAGAATAGAGATACAAAAATTCCAATTGCACTTCTGTCAATTAAAAAAGTTGACTGCAGCATTAATTATTAAAAAGAAGTTATAGTATTATAAGATGCTATTTTGACAGCAAACTGAAAAGATAAGAACAACAAGGTCAAAATTATTGCATCTGATGGTGAACAGGCCTTGTGAATGACGTATTTTACAAATGCAGGATTTTATTTTTTAAAGGTTTATACATGCCTTCAGATAAATGGGCTTAATAATAAAGTTAAAACCACACATATGTAAACTGAAGTCTAGATCCATTCTCCAGTTCAAGATTTATTTACCAAAGATCAGTGTTTCTACAAAACACTTTGTTTAAGAAATTTTGTTATGTTTGATCCATAAACTGTTTGGACGTGTTTATGTAGTGTCAGCTGAACCCTTAATATTCTCATAGTACTGTTTGAGTTCTGCTGTGGGCATATGGAGGCACTTTGGGATGAATATTATTTCATGCTCAAGATATTGATCCCACTGAGCACCTTTTTGGGTAACCAAAGGACCAAGAGACAAAACACACGTGCACAGGGGTCGTCCTGACACTGAGAAGGCCATGGGTGGTCTCAGCACCTAGACTTGGGAACTAGAAGAACTGATTTTCCCATTTCATCCAGAGCATTATGTACAGGGTTGGGCAGCGCCAGACTGCTGTTTGACTTTACTCAGTGGATAACTACAATCACTCTGGTTGAACTCCTGCCCATCAATTTGAGGAGCTTATATTTCAAAACAAATAGAAATATACGACTCCTTCAATTGTTTTTCCTAGGTGGGGAAAACGGATGTAATCACAGGACAGATATGCCACCTAGTTAAACACACTGTCTCTAAGTACAAAGCTTTTGGAAAAGCTATCCGCTTCCCACCTGCGGAAAAAGATCTACTTCATCTAGCACACACGTAGTGGGACGCAAAAGATTGTGAAATTTGTCCAAGGACAGACATACCTTAAACATAAGAGGAAAGGAAATCTACATAAGCAGATGTTTTAAATCTAGTATTTCATATAACTGTGCCAAATAGGACACAAAATATGACAAATATCCTTGCATAGGATCATTTAATAGAATTCTCTAGTCTAAAAAATGGCCAATACCAGGTTCATCAAAGGAAGATTCAAGAAAACATGCTGTTATTTACAAAATAACAGCCCTCAGACCCATTCTAATTTAAGCAACAGGAGATTGGTCTGGATTTCAAATTGTGAAGAGCTGAGACTAAAAGAAGATGACCCAGAAATTCCATGGGCAGGATCTCAGTTTGCCTCATCTAAATCATTAGGAAAACAGATGTTCCCCCGCATCATCTGTAGCAAAATCTTGATGAAATTTATTCTTATATACAGTATATCACAAGGCCCTAACTCTGCCGATATAATTCTGGAATAGCACACTGTAAAGTTTGGTTTATGTGCTTTTGTACACACCCCCACACACACCCCCACACCTAATTAGAATTAAAGCTTCTTATTAAAAGACAAAGAGACTACATGCAATCAAATTACCAACTTAATTTATCACAAAGGCAAAGCCACTTGGACACTGAATAATATGGAAAAACCAGCACTTGATTTTCCTGGTGCTATACATTAGTTTTCAGTTTAACGTATTAGTGGTTGATGGTGGTGTGAACCACAGAAACCAGAAGGCAGAAGAGAAGTTACCTTTCATGTTCCCAGAGAAAATAACTTTTGGTGAAGTGCTATCGATATGCAGACCTCTGTTTCTCCTAAACATCAAGAGTATTAAAAAATATATTTAATTATGTATTAAGTATGAGATGCACTGCTTTCTAACTCTGTGCTTTCAATGTTGCATTTTTAATCTTCTGTGTAGCCTTCCACCCCTTTCAAAAAATCTGAAAAACAACAACCAAGAAACCCAGGATAAATGTCATAATTCAGTATTATTTATTAGCTGTATACAATTTCACTCCTGCACTTTATGAAGCCCAAAGTGCCCCTCAATAGTCTCTTTTTTGACAGCAGCATACTTTTCCAACTTTGGTGCTGAAAGCAATATATTTCAACACCTCTGCTGTTTTCTGCAATCTGACAGTATGTCAAATCATTCTGAAAAACATGTAGCTGCTATCTAATAAAGTATCCACCATTGCAAGTGCCACAAAGGGGGCCTGATGAAATAGTCATTCCATCAGCATTTGAATTTATTCTTCCTCTGAACTGAACAACCAGCATCTCAATATTGTATCAACATGTGTGAATAACTTGAGTTTTGTGGTGCCACCTTTGCTGTGGTCTGTCCCAGCACCTCTAAAGCATCCAACAGAAGAGCTTTGTTACCACTAGTCTTAACAGAGCCAGATATTTCCCTGGTATTTCTGACCATTTTTGTCAACTCATTTTATGTATTGCTGAATAAACAAACTGAACTCCCAGTCAACTTAAGCTGGTCCATCACCTGTCTCTCTCATTCTCCCATTGCTATACCCATTAGCAGACCCTGCAAGAGCACTTTTTACCCCTTTCCAGAAATGTTTTCCTGAGGCTGAACTTGAGGACTGTGTTTATAGTATCTCTGACAGTTGGAAATGTTAAATTTGGGGTCCCATAAAATGGTCTTGGTCTTCTGTGCTTGCTCTGTAGGTACAACACAAGGATACAGCAGACTGGGGGACAGCATTTAGTGATTGCACGCATGCAAATAATTGCTCCCAGCAAAAGGCAGGGAAAAACCTTGCACAAGATGGCAGTACCCTGGCACATGGCCAAATGCAGTGCACAGATGCTGTCTGGACCCAGATCTGTTTCTCTGAATTAGAGCCTCCTTCTTCCCAGGGCTGTAGTGGTAACAGCCAGGTTATTCCACCACCCTTTGGGACTGGCCATCCCAGATGGGATTGTCTCAGGAAGTAGGTGCCTTTCCAGATGTTTCATACTCGTCTGCTCTAAGTGCATTATCCCTGCTCGTAGCTCAAGGCTGTCAACACTGCACAGAGATGCTGAAGATGTGCCTTAACAAAGTAAGCACCTTAACAAAGTGCTAGTTCAGTCTGAGGTCAGTGGCCGGCATAATTTTAAAAAGGTGCTTGTCAGACAGCTGTTATTGCTGTTTCCTCACTTGGTCTCAGGATAATTTTTCTGCAAACGATTATGGAATTTGAAGTCAGAAAAAAGGTAATAATCACAGTGAGATCATCTATTCATCTACCACAAAAGCTTTTACTATTATTAGGAGCTGTGGAATAATTACATATTGAGTTGTACCCACACAACAGTGATTTATCGTGCTTCCATCAGTAATTCGGGGGCTGCTAACTAAAAGCACTCTGTTATGCAGCCTGATTCCCATCGGATGTGTAACCAGGTTACAGTTGTACTGGCATTTGGCGTGAGTCAATGAAATTCATTTGCATACAGCTAAATGGCTTGGGAGAATTCTCACATCATTTTTACTCACATCCTCACTCCCTCAGGTTGGTTAGCATTTACAGATCAGTTTGAGATCCCTCAATGATTTTACTGTTTGTGATGTTTAAATAGCTTGGAGATATATATACATGCCTATACACCTTAATACAGATACATTCACAGACATTGCCTAGCTTGCATAGAACTTTATGTTATTGGAGCATAAAAAGGAGATATTTGGGGAAAATTAATTTTATGAAAGTGCAGCAAAAAATTAAGCAAGCCTACAGTAGATGTTAAGATTGAAATGTCTAAAGATACAGCTTACCATAAGCATTTACATACATGCTTACCATAAGCATAGCATTTACAAATGAGGTTGAAGGCTTGCAGATGAAACACACAGTTTAAAATTTGCAGATTCAGGTGAGGCAAAAACAGTTTATTTCTGTAGCTGTAGGAGGAAACGTCATGATAGCAATTCATCCCTCAGTCTAATTCTGACTTAAAGCAAAAGTACTAGGGCTTATATAAATTCACAGCAGATACAAGCTGCCCTGTGAGGTGGGGGGTGATACAGCAGAGCAGCATCTGGTGGAAGGAAAGGTTGGCATGTGTTCCTATAACAGCTCAGAGCACAGCCGTGGCACTCACCTGTCCAGCTCATCCCTCCCTCGCTTCTGACACTGCTGTGCCCCTCATCAACTTCTGGACCTTGCAAGGTCTGCTCCCACAAAAAGGGGCAAAGGTACCCCCTGCATGGTTAAAAAACTTAAAAAGTCCTTCCATTGTCTTGCAGCCCTGCTTCAAAAGAGTGTCACTTTTTGTTATAAAAATGTTTTTTATTTCATTGTAAACTTTGTGTATGCACACATAACATAATCCAGTGACATGTAGTACCTGAGTGCAACCTGCCATCTGTTTAAACAAATGTTTAGGGCCCTCTCCATCAGTCCAAACCCTCATCTGTCTATACACTGCTGCACATACAAATATCGTCCTCACTGCTGTTCGGAAAGAGGTACCCTCCCTGATTTGTGGACAGCTTGTCTGTCATCATCACTGCTGTTCAGAAAGAGGAACTCTGCCTGATTTGTGGACAACTTTCTCTCTTTCACGTTGCTCTCTGTTTCTTGTCAGTAGGAAAAGAACAGAAGAGTGGGCATGTGAAAAGTTTGGAACATGGAATTCCTAGGAAAATATTATGCTAGAAACCACGATGAGTGACAAATTTCCAGAGATACTGTGGAGTTAAATGAAGCTAAGAGGTAAACCCATCTGCCAAAGGCAGTGGTAGACAGGACTGCCGCTACCTAAAGCCGATATTTACTATGAAATTCTTATGGTCTGTGGTCCTGAGTGTGCTAAAGGTTGATTCATGGTCAGTATACACACACAGTACCTGAGAAAACAAGTTAGTAGTCTAAACAGGGCTGGAACCCAGCAAGTTCTGGAAGAGCTGGCACAGGTAAAGAGTCATGCAATATGGAATGCACCTTTGCTAGATTTAACCAGGCTAGAAATTTTCCACTTTGAAGTCAAACCGCAGAAGATTTTTAGCACTGATTATCAAAGCTGCAAATCAGTAATATACTGCCAGATTATACTCAGTAGTTTGAGCAGCTGTTTCACTGAGAAGTTGGAAGTTTGACTGAGAACATGAGTGTTCATGTTCTAAGGCAAGTGCTGGATGTTTAGTGAGATAATTTTTCTTTTTTCACAGCACCAGTGCACAAATGCAGTTCACCCACCCACAGCCCAGCACTTAGGCTAGCAACCGGCTCCAGCTTACCCAGGCTGGTAAATAAGTCTCACCTGGAGATAGCCCCCTTTGGAAATACAACCTTGATCAGTGCCTCTTTGGCACAATTAAAGTAACAGTCAAAATGAAATGTGAAAACATGACATGAAAGGGGAGACTTCAGAATGATAACTTTTAGGCCATGTTTTGCCATTTTTTGGATATTCATACCAACTCCATAACTAGAATTTGGCTGTATGTGCTTTTGTACACACATGTACAGCTAATTAAGAGTTACAGATTCTTATTAAAAGATGAAGAGATATATGGATTTAAATTAGTAACTCAATTCCTTACAAATGGCAAAGCCACTCAGCTACTGAAAAACAATAGAAAAAAAACCCAAACAAACCATGGTATCATTGAGGCTACACATTATTTTTCAGTTTGACATGTTGATCCTAGATGGTGGTGTGACCACAGAAACCAGAAGACAAAAGAGAAGCGATCTTCCACGTTCCCAGCGAAATTACTTTTTAGTGAAGTGAAATCAACATGCAGCCCTCTATTCCTCAAAAACATCGAGAGCATTAAAAAAAAAAAAAAAAATTGCCATGCGGTATGAGACGCGCTGCTTTCTAACTCAGCATTTTCAATTTTGCATTTTTAGTCTTCCGCGTAGCCTTCCAATCCCCCCCCCAAAAAAAACAAAA
>VYZR01021912.1:2077-14705 GCA_013400675.1 Oxylabes madagascariensis | reverse complement strand
CAGTTGTATTTCAAAAAGGTTCTGTTTCATTCTTAATTTAGAAACAAAGGAGACTGCTTTGCAATGTATTATTTGCATTACTCTAATAATCTAGAAACCAAATCGTCTGTCTGCAGATACAACAAATTAGGTTGTAATCTGGCTGACTAGACTGCTCATCCTATTTTCAGCTGCTATTATTAACAGACCTTTGTTTCACAGGAATAAGATGCAACTGAAATACTTCAAGAAAGACACAAAAACTACATATCACCTTAAAGTTAGGGAAAGAAACAATTTTGGCTTAAAACTGCTTGCTGTCTGGCTGTTTGTGCTTCATGCAACACATGGCAATTCACAGACAGGACACACTGCTCCAGAAGAAATAAACTTGTAGGCAGTTCTCAGTAAGGATTCAACTCTGACAGATCCTCAGTAACTGCAGTGTCAAGTAGGGTGCTTCTAACTCCACTGCACCCCTCAGATTTTACAAAGGTATTTTTACACCACCAGGAGCACCCCCATTTGCACAGACACTACTTCAGAGTTGTTTTTGTCAAGCTTGAGAAGCCCTAAGAGAAGGGAGAGAAAATGTGTTGTTTCCCTTAAAGTCCTGCTCAACTTTCATCACTCTTCTGTCCTTAGAAAACACCCAGAGCAAAGACAGAGGGGCCAGATGTCTCTGTAGTCAGTTTGTTAAGACACTGTAGCAAAGTTACTACTGAAAGAATACTTGAAGGAACTTACCAGTAGAGAAAACAAAAACTGTGCTGTCCCAGAGACCATATGTTTTCAGGGCATCAGTCAGATTTCCTACCGCTTCATCCATAAGAGTCACCATTCCTGCATAATGGCGTCTCTTTGCATCTTTTATGGAAGAATATGGTTTCATGTATTCTTCAGGGACTTCGAGAGGTTCATGCACAGACTGAAAGGCGAGGTAGAGAAAGAGGGGCTGGGGTGGAAGGGATAGAATGGAAATTAGTTGAACATAAAGTACTAAGTGCAAAAGTTACTGCAGCAAAAGCAGACCTGATTTATCAACAGTGCAGGTAGTCTATTTTGACTTCTTCTACAACTTCTACATCTTCTAAACCCTGCACATAAATTAAGAAAGCTTTGAAAAATTACTTTAGAAAAGCTGTGGAAAAACATCAGGTGTGTCTTTTCTTCATAACATGATTGTTAACGATTTATTTCTATTAAACTTCTCGCCTTAAACTTCCTTTCTCTTTCTAGAAGTGCAAACTGCTTGCTAAACCATTTCTAAAAATTTATAAATTGTGTTATCATGAAAGAAATAGAGAAGGGTAGCAAGCCAGGCCATGCAGGACCATGCAGACAAAGCTGATTTTGGCAGCAGACGAGCTTTACCAGTGCTACTTCTCACATCTAGCTTTATGTAACTACTGAATAGCTCAGAATTACAGCTCAAACATAGCTCTATTAATATTTCATTTACTTTTTAAAAAACATTCTTTCATGCTGAAGCTATCAGAACAGCAGCTGTTGCCCGTACCTTCTCAGTTTTGTGATTGGCTATAAGATCTATAGCTCTCTCTGTGAATAGATTTGTGGAGTACACATTTTTAAATCCAGTTGCAACTTCTTCTCCATCTCGAAAGTCCAGAGCACAGCGCGTCACATTCTTTGCTTTGATGTGGACACAGTGGTCATGAGTATAATAATCCTCACTGCCCAGGAGATAGCCTAGAACAGGGAAAGACGTCAACTGAGCAGGCCAACATCATGTCACATAAACACATACATCAGGAGGAGAAAAAAAGTCAAACATGAATGTCAAAACATCAGTGGATTTGAGCTAAAACACTAATTCAACCCCAGACCACCTACTGTGATACCCCTGACACATCTAAGTAGCTCGACATTTAATATCTCATAGGCATTGCATTGCTAATGCAAGTAGTAATTTCAAAAGAAATTAAACATTTTGAAAGCAGTTCAATGACTTCTTATTTATACTTTGATGTCCATGAGCATTAAACTAATGCACTGAGAGCCAAGGCAGTGATCTAGCCATTAACTAGTCTGATTTTTAGTGGTATGATTTTCTATTTTTGTATTCTGATGTAAGGCTTCCACCTCTATTGGAAAGCTTGGAATTGTTAAAATCATTTATTCAAAACCACCCAAGTACGAATCAACTTTTATGTCTGCTGTAATGTAATTTCTGATCCACTGCTGACACCAGCTGGTGAAGAAAAGACATTATAATTTAGAGATATCCAAAAGAAATGAAGAAAAAATTCCACATGCATAGATATGCTCCTACCTAGGGCTAGCCTGTTAGGCATGGAGAGCCCTTGCGTTTTAGCAGTCACAAATAAAACCTTTTAAAATCACTTGAATCTCAAAAACTACATTTGAAATTAGACTTTAGATTTCTCCCCCAATATCCTGAGAAAAAATAGATGAATCTGAAAAAAATACAGTCTTATGTTCTGCAAAAAAAGAACTTGGGACAAAAATTCAAGACAGAAGAAATTTACTTGAACCTTTTTTTCAGCAGCTGCAGCTAGTAATTTCTGCAAAAACAAATGTACAGAAAAAGTGAAGTTATCTTAATTACAATATAAATGTCTACTACATTTTCAGGAGGAAAAAATGTGTAATCTTTCAAAAGATAACGTGATTTTATAGGTAGACTGCTTACATCAATGTACTCAGAGGCACAGGTTGCATTTTTTCCATTCTGAATGCCCCTTGGGGGAGACTGCATCAAGCGTGCCATGGAAGCAAACACCCCTAATCATAATCGATGCCTGCTGGAGCATTGCAGGATATTAAACTACTACATCCTCCAAAAAATAATGTCACATTGGGCACCCGAAAACCATACCCAGAGCCAGCCTGTCCCTAGGCTCCTACATTAAGAGCCTGCTCAGTCCCAGGGTGAGATTTCACAAGAAACAGCAGCCTATCTACAACTATGCCATCAAAAAGATCCCAAACTCCTGTGAAGGGATGGGAGAAAACACAAATGTTTGAGCAATGAGCCATTACATTCCAATCCATATATATTAGCTTAATTCAGTTGTGAAACCATGGCCCTGAGCTCCCTGAAGAACGAAAAGAAGTAAATTATCTAAGGGAACGGTTTTTCCAACCTAATGTTTGGACTAACATAGTTTATAAAAGGCACACACATAGCACAGTCACACTCTTCATTTAAGCCTCAGGTTAGACAAGACCAACCTAGGCTTCTGCATTGAAATGAACTATTTTGAAACTCATCGTTCAAGGAAAGTGTCTTAAAAACAACCAAGTGGAGATGGACCTCTTTGAGCTCAGTGGTGTGCAGAATGAGATGTACAGCAGACAGCCCAAGTTACATAACACCTGTGACACTTCTGCAAAACTAATGTACGTGGAATTGATACTGGCACACGAGCACAAACCACACTTGGAACAATAAACAATGGGTAGCTACAAGTTGGTCTGCAAGTAATGCACTCACACTTGGACAATCTATTGTTTAGCCTGAGAGTTTCACTTCCTAACTTGAGATTTTTTGGATACTACTTTATAGAGGCTTTCACACCATCTCACTACCAGCTCTGGAAAACCAAAGCTACATAGACTGGCTGTAACCCCCATTCCCTATTCCCCTGTGCTGATGTAGGTAGGAGACAGAGGATTTGGAGTAAAAAGTTAACTCTGGGAAGGAGAGAGGGGTGAGGGAAAATGGTAGGAGAGAAATACCTTACTTAGAGCCACACAGTAATACTGATACTTTCTTCAATAAGTTGTAAAGCTTCAGCATACATTTAACTATCATTTTTCAAGCTGTGATACTTTGGACATATGCATACCCAGGTATGGCTTTACTTATAAATCAACAGTAAATCTGCTGTTGTTACAAGAACGGGGCAGTTTCTCATCCTTTTTAACACTGTGTTTATTGTCCGTGTTAAATGAAACCATTACCAAAGTAAGTGTCAAATCCTCTGCGGGTTGGAAGGCATTCTTTTCTGTACATCCCCAAATGCCACTTCCCCACCATGTGAGTAACATATCCCGCCTCTTGAAGTAACTCTGGGAGGAGCTTCTCATCCAGGGGCAGACAGCTGGGCTGGCATGGCCAAATTATCTGGTGTTGTAAACCTGTGTGGATCTAGCAGAGAAAAGAAGCGTGAGAGATCACTTACAGTGCAACCCACAGGTTAATTTACAAGCAGGCCCAAAAAGGAGCACAGCTGCATTAGAGATTAGCATTAGTTTTAGGGGCTCTTCATTTTACCAATGTAGCACTGAAGATGATGAGGAAGCTGCAGGTGGAGGAAAACACGAAAATAGCACTGCAAGAGTTAACATCTTCCCAGGCATAAATCAGGCACAATTAAAAAAAAAAAAAAAAACAAAACCAAAAAAAACCCCAAACAAATAAACACAAAGCCTTTTATGCTTTCAGCTCAAAATCTAACAGGTAAGAATTACCATTACGGTGTTTGAAGACATCGCGAGACAGAGTGAGAGATTTGAAATGGGATTGAAATGGGTAAAAATGCAGATGGCAGGTGAAGCCATCAAGCTTTTGCCTGTATCAGAGAACAGTCACTGGAGGAAAGGTCAATAAAAGAAAACTATTTTTCTATTACTCTTCTAAATGGAGATTATATATACACATCTGTATATTTATTTGCATGCTTTAAATGAGTACAAGCAGTATTGAAAGCCTTTGGATATGGGGATGACACAAGCTTTACACTGACTAGATCTGATATTTAACAGTTCTGCTACAGTTTCCAGTCTTCCTAAGTGGTGAATTTTGTATTTCTTTACAAAACCATCACTGACAACAATACTTTGAGTAGTGTATCACATATGATGTAAGGGACTTCCTCAGTTACTGATACTATAAGCTGGCTTTTGTCAACTTCCCTATCTTTTCCACAATCAAAAAAGGCACTACCCTAAACCTCGGCCTGCAAACATACTTATACAAGAATATATATCTTGTTTATATGTTAAGTATTTCTAGCAATCTGTGTGTGTCAAAGCACAAAGCCTCCAAGATACCCTGGAGCAGATTACACCAGATCTTATGACCCCACTAAGCACACCAGTGTAGCAAGCTGCATGGTTAATTTTCAAAGCATTGCTTTGAAATTTAGCAACTCTCTGAACTGACTTTTAAAACAAATAAGCCCTGATCTTAGGCAAGTGAGTAAAGCCCTTTTCTAAAGGGCCTACTACTTCCTCATTTTCTTTGAACAAGGAGGTTCCAAAACTTAAATTATAGTATAAATTTTGTATTATATATAAAAGATATTTATAATATTTTAAAATGCTGTATTACAGAAAACATTAACATACAGAATGACACAAACTAGCAAAGCATTGTAATTTCTTGCACTGTATCTGGAAAATGAGAAAAAGAAGAAGGAGGCAATAATTTAAAAAAAAAAATCTATATCTATCTTAGACCAATACCATTGCTTTTCTTTCATTCAGATTGCAAGGTGACTACCAAAATTTCAGCTCCAGAGAAGACCAGATTTAGGTTACTTTCTCAAGTTTCTAAGCAACTGTTAATCATATCCATAGGTAAAAAAACTTAAAAAAAGATCTCACATATTTGCCACATAATACAATTATTTTCTGCATAATTACTGCTGCACAGAATGTTTCCTCTATTAAAAAAAAATTACTTCCATTTTCTAATATTATTTTACCCAGTTGCAACAAGGTCAACACAAAGATTATTAAATTATCAAGCCAGATGTATGGGATGAATTTAAATCCAGACTGAACTACAGGTATTTTCAATGTCCACTTTCAAGATGTGATGCAGCAGTGGCCCCTTTCTTGGAAAGCATGTTCAGCGTATGAACTGTATTTTAAAAACAGTAACTATGAAAACTCATTTTAGGTTATTTAATAGAACAACTTAAAGAGTTCGTAAAGATAATGGAAATTGCTTTTTCCATTTCATCATTATTCATTCTTGGAATTTCCGAGAACAGGAGAAATGTCGCTTGGAAAGAGCATCACCTAGAACAACCTTCCTGCAACAAGATAGCATCCACTAATACAGGATGATGTTTATTTTCTTTCATTCAGAGCAGTTTACTTGGCAATCACTATGGTTAACATGGATGCTTGGGGACTTCTTGAGATAGAGGGGAAGTCTCTGAAACATACTTAATCCTTTCTGAATTCCTTCCTTCTGACTATGTTGTGCGTCCATGCTTTTTTTTCTTGCTCCCCACTCTCCATGTTTCTGCAAAAATTGCACAAAAAAAGATGGGAAAGCGTAGAATGATAGCAGTATTGCAAAGCCCAGCTCTTACATCTGTAAAACGGAAAAACAAAACAAACAAACAAACAAACAAAAACAAAAAACCACAAACAAACAAACAAACAAACAAACAAAAAGTGGGAAAAATCGGGATAATGACTACAAATTATTTGAACATCTAGAATAATGACCACTCTGTGCGCACTCCTTGATGGAGCGCAGAACACCTACGCCTCCTGTACCAGCTGGAGGTGAACGCGCAGCTTGTGACGCCTTTGGGCGCTGCACTGGAAAACACGCCGCAAAAACTGAACAAGTGGTGCTGCTCTGCTTCTGTCCGCGTCTCGACCGCGTGCCTGCCTGTCCGGTGGAAAAATATCCCAAGAGTCAGATGACTAGGGCAGGGATACCTTCCACGACAGGCTGCCGCGCCTGCTAACCCAACCGAAGCACAGAGAGCACCCCGGCTTTTCCGGAGCGGAACAATTCGCGCTGATTCCGAGTGCGGATCATGGTTTAGCCCCGCGCTGGCGAGGCAGAGGGGAGTTTGCCTTCCAGAGCCGCTGGCTCCGCGGCGCAGAGACCCCGCGATGCCCCTGGGCTGCCCGAAGCGAGCCGGGAGCACCCGGAGAACCCGGAGAAGCCGCGGGCAGGGGTGGGAGCGCCCGCCCTACCTGGTAGCGGCCCGAGAGGAGCTGGCTGCGGGACGGCGTGCAGAGCGGCTGGGTGTAGTAGCGCTCCAGCCGCACGCCGCCCGCGCCCAGCGCGTCCAGGCGCGGCGTGCGGATGGCGGAGCCGTGCCAGCCCACGTCGCCCCAGCCCAGGTCATCGGCCAGCACCAGCACCAGGTGCGGGGCGGGTGGGCGCGCCAGGCAGAGGGGAAGGCAGAGGGGCAGGCAGAGGCTCAGCAGCCGGGTGAAGGACGGGCACAGCCCGCCCGGCCGCCGCGCCATCCCCGGCAGCAGGAACTGGGCCGCGGGGCCCNTTTAACCCACTACTTAAAATAATTAATACAACATTACTAAAAAAATATTACTGTAACATTCTTTTCAAACATAACACATATAGTTTCCATTTTAATATTTGCAAAAAGCCAGTCATATACCATGCATTTTTCACACCTAAAAAACAAATCGTAAAGGTGTTGTCGGTGTCGGCAAGGTATGCAGCCCGCTGATGCTGGGTTTCCAATTTTGTCTTGCTTCAACTCCTGCACTGTTGTAGTGCATTAGGTAGTAAGTTCACTTTGTTATTGTTTGCACTGGTTGTTTTGGGTTTTGCACAAAAACTCTATAGTTGCACATGGGATGTCCCACTTGTATTTTCCCCTGCCCCTCTCCTGTGCCCAAAATTCCCTGTTCTGCCTCAAGCCCCCCCTCTGGCCTGCCCGTTGGCTGGCCAATCCCTCCACCCCTGTTCCCCCGAGGACAAAACCAAGGGGAGCACGAGTCCACGGCCTCTTCCTCTTTTCCCGCTGTCCTGTGACCATCCCGGACACCTATGGTCAGCACCAAATAAAGACCTGGGACAGCCCCCAGGAAAGGAGAAAGAGCTGCCTCGGAATCTTTTATCTTGGTTCTTTATCGAAGTCCAACGCCCAGGGGTACCGAGCTAGCCAGTATTGGACCCCTGAGAGCAGCCGGACTTATGATACTGCACTGAACGCCTGGTTCAAACCTCGGAGCCTTTCCCTGGGGAACTGTGTGCAAGCTTGTGTCTCAAGTCACCTGTAGTTTTAAGGAAGTCAGTACGTTATGAGAACAGGACAGGCTGCATTCTTGTAAAATTATCTGGACTGTTACTTCTGCCTTCGTGGCAGCTCATCCCTCTTTAATGCTGCCGACAGAGCTTATTCTGTGTGTAAGCACAGTGAGGCAGCTGCAACGCACACATGGCCTTGCTGCTGGCCAGTGTGCAGGACAGCCCGTGAAAAACAAGTTGCAACCATCACTGAAGATGCAGCTGAGCTGAGCGAGGCAGTGATTGTTCCTGTTGGAGAAACTCTCCTGCCAGCATCAGCAGCTAGCGCAGGCACACACACACGCACAAGAGAGACCCGTGTGTCTTCCCTCCCCCTTCAACCCCCAACACCTTCCAAAATCATAAGCTGCCTAGTGCTTTTTTTCTCCCCATTTTGTCCATTCTGATGAGAAGCCTACATCGAGGTCTGGCGGTAAGATGGTTCTTGTGACCGTTGCAGTGTAGGAAGGAAGTGAAGTAACACAGAAGCAGAAATAGCAGCAATGTCAATGGGGCTGTTTCTTCAAACCATGTAAACATCTAAAGCAATATTGCGAACAACCACTACCTTAGTTATAACCTTGGTGTAAAATCTAAGAGAGTGAAAGCACAGAAATAGCTGTCAGCTCTGGTCAGTTTTGTTCATCCGTGGAATACACATAAATTTCAGTGTCCAGTGGAAGATCAAACAACCATGTATTTCCCATTTAGCTGGAATGGTAAATATGTGTATTCCAAAGTTTATATAGCCGTTTGGTAACAGGCAAAAGAACAGTCCACATTAAAATTTGTTCTTCTTGGTTAGAAAGCCAAATATTGAGTATACTAGATTTCCTGACAAGTCTCTGTAGAAACTAAGTTCCTGCTTGTTTTAATGAAGTCTAGTGGATAAGCCTATGAAGCTACCAGATTGGGTTTTTTTAAAATCCCAAAGGTTTCCCTGCTGGTCTGAAAACAACAGCTATGATGAGTGAAGTCAGGTTTTTTTCTACAATGAGAATGTACTACAATCTACAGTCAGTACTGGAACAAGAAGCAACAGCACTGTCCTAAAGTCAGTTTTCTATGAAGTAAATTCCAGGATTACTG
Source organism: Oxylabes madagascariensis (assembly GCA_013400675.1). Taxonomy (NCBI): domain Eukaryota; kingdom Metazoa; phylum Chordata; class Aves; order Passeriformes; family Timaliidae; genus Oxylabes; species Oxylabes madagascariensis. The sequence goes on along the minus strand of VYZR01021912.1, from coordinate 5,635 downwards.
ACAAACTGGTGTGTGACTATGAGTAGTATTTTCTTTCTTGAAATGTGATTCATACTGTTCAAAAGCTGCAAAGGTCCAATTTCTCTTGTTTCTAGATCAGATCCCATGACCAGTCTCAAACATCTCACTGAACTGTTCATTTTTCTAATTTCTTCCATGTCCTTATTACAGGTTAATTTTCATTCAAATGTGAGCACATTCCTTTTTGTTCTCTCAAAGTAAGTACTTCGAAAATCCGCACAGTGCTGATGAAACAGGAAATTTTGAAACAAAATTCATAATTTCAATTCACCTTTCATATTTCCAATGTTATCATGTTTTTCTAATGTAGCTGAATTCATTTTTCCTTGTAGAGAGGTTTCAAGAATTATGTACTGGTTGCCATATTCCACTAGAACTATAACCTGGTTGCCTGAAGTTAAAATATTACATTGACCTGTCTTAAATATATACTGCAGATACTGCACAGTCACAGTTTGGATGTTGCTGCCTGTCGTATTTTCTAGTATTTTTGGTTTTTTTTTTATTTTATTACTAGTTGAGAGCTTTGGAATACCAATCAGAAAAAACTATTTCTCTCAGACAGTATTCACTTGAATCGAATAAATCCAGGAAATGGTCTATGTTCAGTCTCAGATGTTTCAGTTTATCTTTTCTGAATTTAGGGTCAAATAATTTGGATGTTGTGTTGGGATCAGTGGTTAAAGAAGTCATTAGAGTGACACACAAGGTTATGGTATCAGTGTGGATTTATCATGCTGTACAAAGCATGAACTGGACACTTTCTGCCATAGTACATGGAAACTTAGAACGAAAATAGTCACACCTACTCTGGTGTGCAAAAACTCTGGAGATGGGAAAATATAGGAAAATGGCAAACAAAAGTGTCTGAGAAAACTGCTTTTTACATATTCCAATTTGAGTATTTCAGAAAATTTCCTAGATGACCAACAGTCATTATTTCACCTCATTGCAGATGTGTTTCCTCTGTTAGCTGATGAGTTTGAGAAAGACTCTGAAGAAGTCCTTTCCCGTCTTTCTACACTGGTATTTCTGTTTGATTGGTTAAAATCCCTCTTAAAACTTAATACTTAAACATTCTTCCTCTTATTCACTTCCCCTTGCTGTGTCTTGGCACAAGTTTAGGCAACACCATATCTCAATCTGTAACGAAAAGAAGTGACAGGAAACTACAATAGCTGCTGAACACTTCCCCCACCTCATTTCTTCAGGTTTATGTACTTNGAATATGCTGAATTAGAAGGGACCTGCAAGGCTCATTGAGTCCAGCTTCTAGCCTTGCACAGTACAACCCCAAAAATCACACTGNTTTATTTTTTTTTAATAACTTTAAAGGATTGACTTACGTATGTCAACCTGTCTATGGGCAGGATTTATAAAGTTTCATTTATCCATGCTGTGCAGAATGAAATGTTGAGTTGTTCTGATGAATATACAGGAAGCTGACTTGGGTATCAGAGCAGTAAAAAGAAGCCAAGTCAACTAGGGAGCATTTTCAAACACTACTATCACAGCTACAGCACTTCTAATTCTCAGCTATCCTTGCTTAAAACTACTTCTGATCTCTCTGCTGAATTCAGTATTAAAGAGAAAGCACAGACGTTCTTAAGAAGTAACAGAGAGCAACGAGATATTCCATTTGCCTTACATGTGGTCAGTGATGAACCAGAAATTGTTTTAGTCTTGTAAGGTGGCTGCAAGAAAGAAAACTATATTGCCTTGAACCAGAAACATCATGACACGTTGTTAGCTTATCTAAATCTTGGAGTCAAATGAAACTTAGAACCATGGAATATGCTGAATTAGAAGGGACCTGCAAGGCTCATTGAGTCCAGCTTCTAGCCTTGCACAGTACAACCCCAAAAATCACACTGTGTGCTTGAAAGCATTGTCCAAACACTCCTTGAACTCTGAAAAATTTGGTGCCATGGCCATTTCCCTGGGGTACCTGGTCCAGTGTCTGTAAACCCTGTGGGTGAAGAACCTTCTCATAACATCTGACCTAAACCTCCCCCAGGTAGGCTTCAGGCCGTTCCCTTGGATTCTGTCACCAGTCACCACAGAGAAGAGATCAGTGTCTGTCCCTCACAATGAAGTTGTGACCTCAGCCACTCCTCATAGTTTCCACTAATTGGCCAAGGCTTGATCCTGGTGAGACTTGGGTGACAAGAGCTGTCAGTGAGAAACCCCCAAAGAAATCAGTGTCTGGACTGGTATAATACAACACTGTAAAATGAGAGAAGTCTGCATCAGCTACACGGAGAATTTAGGGGTTGGGAGATTATAACTCAAAGTGCAAGTACAAGCTGCTGAAGGGTACAGGTTCTGAGTTCACTTGACTGTAGGAATTGTATCTGCTATTCATTACTCTTTGCTCAGGCTACAGAAAGCCTGTCCCTTCTGCAGTCAGATTGATCTGGCTGACATCTTTCTTCTGAGTCAGAAAAGGAGTTACAAACCTGATTCTGTCAGGCTGGGATATGGAGGCATTGTTGGAACACTTTTGGCATTGCAAAGCTGATTAGGAAAGTACAGGGGAATCTGTCTCAGAGTAATTGTTACATTATACTCCAGGATGTGGTGTATAGAGTGAATTTGTATAATCTTGGGAAATACTGAAATTCAAACCAATGTTCCTAGGCATTGTTCTTTTCCTCCCTAGTCTAAATAAAACCATATAGCATCATGTTGTACTTCAGATTTCTTAAATGCTCACAGAGTCACAGTGGTTAAGTGCCTCATTACAAATAATGTTATCTTTAGAAAAGTAACATTTTGATGGTGCAGCAAAAACAGCACAGAATTACTTATAAAAGTATAGCTGAGAATAATTTCTGAATGGATTTTTCACTTGAGATAGTACTACATGAAGACCTGGCAAAGCTCACATTTATTTTTAACCTGCTTTGTAAAATACAGTCAAAACAGCACAATGTAATGTCATCTTACTTTATCAAGAGTGAGTGTTCATTACTCAAATTGTCTTTCTCCTGGTATATGCTATATACATTTGCTTCTTTGTGGAAGATTCAGAGGCACCAACTCCCTTTGAGAAAGCACATTTTGAACATGATTCATGCATACTTTGAAAACATTTATCTATAGCCTAAAGAACAGCATTACTAAGTTGGAAATTTTAATGCTGTTATTCAAAAGATTTGTTGAGAATATGATTGAATTCCAGACGAGTTTTTATTAATTTAGTGTGTTCCCATCATATCCCAAAGCTGCTTACCCGGGTTATTGAATATTTAACACTCAATAAAGCTCCTTTGCTGAGAATTTAATTATACTTTTTCATTGCTAATATTTCTGTGTAATAATATATGGCTCTTACTATTGCTTCAATCTATAATTAACAGTAAGAAAAAACTGACCATCTTTGGTGCCAGTCAGTGGTTTAGATTTAATACAGTAAATTTGTAATATAAGCTTTGTTCAGAAATTGAAAAATAACATACTTTTTATTGTAGAATATTACATGTAATATGCTAGATGATTTATGAAAATAGTGAAGAATGGGCTTCCTATGAGTGT
>VYZR01021910.1:1497-18672 GCA_013400675.1 Oxylabes madagascariensis | reverse complement strand
TGAATAGTTTTTATGGTCTTAAGAGACTTACTTCTGTTGATCTACATTCCACTCATAGAGACCAGCAGGCGAACAGCAGGCTCTCAGGTCCTGGCTGTTGTAAAACATTGGAGGTGACTAAATAATTCTGAACTCAGGGGATGAAAATGCCGGAGATAACACCCAAAACTTTTCCAGAGCTAAAAAGATTTACCATGAAAAAGCACAGGCATTATTGTTTTCCTTCTCAAAGAGGCACAGAGGAGATCCACTCTCATTCTTTCTGTTGAATGCTCTCAAGACTGTTACTATGTACTATTGCAACCAAAGGTCATTCAAAGGACAAGAATGTTTTAAAGGTAGATTGAGCCACAGTAAGGTATTATAAAAGCCTTCACAGAGCTCACCAAAGAGTGATAACTCTTCACTCAGTAGACAACTATCAGCAGAAGACATCATCATACTGTAGCTCTCTAAATACCTCCCAAAACTATTCAAGCATCTCTTCTTTAACAAAAAGAGACCAAAAGACAGAACAGTTAGTATCTGTCAGCTAGTCAGTTGGAATCTAAAATACTTTCTTATTTGTTGCTTGCCCAACGGTGTAGGTACATACTCTCCTGAAAGTTATTAGCACTTGAACTGTTGTTATCAAAGCTTTATCCCAGCTGTTACCTTGTTCACTGCACTTAACATCATGGAAGAATACAGAGAGAAATTAAAGTGCAACAATATGCTAGCCAAAAAGAAGGGGAAATAAAACTTCTAGTTCAATTCACAAAAAGCAGATAGCAGCTGACTCTGCTATTTAATCAGCAAGTAGATTTTTGTAAAAACCTAAGGAAAACGGGACTGAAAACTCATTTTATGAGAAAAAAGTAAACATTGTACTTTCAAATACAATTCTTTTATTCAACACAGCAGACTAAGAACACATAACAAACCCCACTTCATGTCGTCTACTTTAGTGGCAACCACATACGAATGCACAACTGCATAGAAAGGAAAGAAACTATCAATAATTATGCCAGACAAAAATTGTTTTCCAAACAAGTTGCATTTGACTCATAAATAAAAGCAAAATTGAATCTGAAAATATGGCCTTGAGCTATCTTCATATTCCAGAAGTCCCTTTTCAAGAATAAAGCCAAAGCTTAAAATTCCAGTTTAGATTACTGTCATGAGAGTTGTGACAGGAACAGTGTACCGGGAGGGTGGCTTCTACAGGGTTATACCACCCTGATTATACCACCAAATATACCAAGTAAACCTATATTCACATTCATTTTTCTTTGGTAGATACTATTATTAGTGCCACCATGGAAGCAATATTAGCTTCCACAGGAAGACAAAATGACATTAAAGAATAAGTGAAGAAATCCTGTAAAACACCAAGACTATAAGGAGTGTCAAAAAATTGTAGAACCAAGAGCAGTATGAGAAGAAGGTAGGTCAAATCAGGTTTCATAGAATCATTTAGGCTAGAAAATATCTTTAAGATCAAGTCAATCAATTTCACTTATTCCTTATAGGTCTTCACTAAGTACAATGATATCTACCACAGACTCATCTTCAGCCCTGCATCTTTTGGCCATTTTCCCAAAACAAAGACCAGGGCTGAACAAGAGGCCATTATTTACCTCGACACTTTTTGAATAAAGCCCCTCAAAAAACAAAAGACAGACTATCAAATTTTGATACCTCACAACATGGAAACATATTTGAGCCAGAAGAAGATTCAAGAACTGGCCCATTTACCAGAGTTAAACAGCAAAATGAAATATACATAGCCAGGTTGGATTATTGATTTTCTTGAAGTAGCTATACAACACTATACTTTTTGTTATTCTAGCAACAAAAGCAACCAGTGTTTAACACAAACTTGTATCCACATACTACCACATTAGAAAGCATTTATATAGGTTGATTTGCCTATATGTCAGTACACAGCAGAACTGGGACAAGGCTATGCTTACTGAGTTTCTTCAGAAATGCAAATATTTCATTTTTTCTCATTACTTTTTTTTCTCCTTAGATAACTTATTGTCTCAACCAATTAAACATTATTTCATTTGCAAAAAGTCCTTACTTATACCACTTTTATTTGTCCTCCATCACATCCCATTTACAATAAAAACCACTGCTGCCTTATAAACATACTTACAGGAAACTTTTTATACAGGTGACTTGTGCAACACTCATGTAGAAAAGTACGTTTTGCTTTTCAATGCAGAAAGTGATTTTTTGAAAAGAGGTCAGGAAATATATCAAAACAATATAAAAATATCATTCCACCATTATAAAGTAGCTTCACTTAAAATCACATCTATTACTATTTCATTCAAATGAGACCCTGCCATGATGCAGCACATTGACAAATTCTACCATAGCATTTGGTCGTAGCAATACTTGCCAATATATTCATTTCTAGTATCAGCTCCAAGGTGAGAAACTCTTCATACCTTTCATGTTTTCAAAGCCTTTATTTACTCTGGTCCTCCTTTCAGCCAGAAGCAACAATAACATAGCTTCCACTGCAAGTCAAATCAGAACAATTCACTCTGTGTAATTCCAGTAATACTAGTAAAAAAATGCAAAGGAAAAATTTGGAAGAGCAGGAGTTGGAAGGAAGCCTTGTACAGTTTTTGTATCTTTGTCCTTGCCTGAAATCTAAGTTTTAGCACAGAAACCAAGTCGTTCTGAATTCCAGATGAAATTATTACTACAGAAAGCCCATCCACTTAAACTCTTAATGTGTTCTTTATTATTTTAGTATCCAAGTTTTGCAGAACTATATGGTGTTCAGAACAAAAGCACCCTCCCTCCTCCCAGGAGGTTGGCTACCTGTGCTTGGAGCCAGTTCTCTGGTATTGGTTCAGTTATTGATAGCATTGTTTGGGAGATCTTGACCAGTCTTGAAGATAGCTCTTCAACAAAAAGCTAGAGAAAGCCTCAGAAGAGCCACTCTCCCCTTGTTTTAGTCAGCCTTTCCTCTGTTCCCTGTCTGGAATGTGGCCACACTGCAGCCGAGCCCATCCTGGCTATTGACCCTGTTGACCCAAACTCACAGGCCTGACTTCCCCTACCTTGGACCTCTCTTACCGTCATATACTCACCTGGCAATTTAGACTATTGCCTGACCCTGGTTGGTGTCCCCACTGTGCTCACCCTGCTCACATACAGTGAGACTGTCCCTTTCCCATGAGAGCACTGCCCATGTCTGCCTTGGTGCCACGACTGAAGACAGTTTTACCTTCTCTTTCAGCATGACCCGCCTTCACTTGGTGCCTGACAGGTAGACAAAGATTTACTGCAAACATTACTGCAAAATTAAAGAAATGTAGTGGAAACCCTAAAGCATGGATTGAGTCAGAACTCTGAATGCTGGAGCAGTAAGTCTGAGCACACAACAGCAATCACAACCCCATCTGCTTGTTTTGCCTGAACGGACCAAAGGTGCAGCACAGTGCAGCCTAATACATCAGCAGATATTCTTACATTCCCATTCCTAGGCCAACGAGGCTGTTTTCAGGCAGGCAACCAGCCAGCAGCTTTGACAGATGCACCAGTCACACAGCTAGGTGGGCTTCAGCCAGTCCCAAGCCTTGCACTCCAGCTGGAGTCCCATCAACCAGAAGCATCCATACACACTGCACTCCAAGGGGTGACTGAAACCTCCTGGATGGCTTAAGCCCTCCAATTCAGCTACAGAAGAGAGTATTAGGTAGCCTAAACTCCATGCAGTGTTATTGATGCTAAAAGACATACCTAAACCACCCAGCTGAAAGTGAGCTGAAGTTTGCTTAGCCAACTCACAATCGCCCCTTTGATTGTGCATCCAAATTCAACCTAGTTGGGCAATAAGACTCAAACCGAGTTCTGAGTACAGTTTTTAATGAAGATGGTCTCTACTCTCCCTTTGTGAAGATTTTTATAAAAAAGTGGAATTTGGAGAGTTGTTTTTCTCTGATGTTGTTTAGTTGGTGTTTGTTTGTCTGTGTTCACTGTTGTTTGATTGGGGTTTTTTTTCAATACTTAAAAATCTCCAACCAAACGGAAAGACTCAATTCCTGCAAGTGTTTCTTCGGATAATATTTTTTACTTCATGTCAGCTTCTGCCTTTTAGGATAGGATATGACAACTAGCTCTATGAAGCATAAATAAAGCAAGAATACAAATTAACCCTGGAAACCCTTCAGAATTAAAAGATTTTTTTTTTATTGTATAAGAGCAAGATTATTATTTTTGTGTTCAATACCCAGCATGAAAATCCCCACTTGAGGGACAATAAAGAAATTTTGGGTTTACATTTCCCTGCATATAATGAGAATTATTTGCAAAGTCTTGCCTAAAAAATGAGTAGACTGAAGAGAAACATTTAGCTATAATGATTTTTGAATTCATCAAACCCCAAACTTTCTCTTTTGATGGCTTAAATTGGATAACAATGTCTTTATTTTTTGTATGTATAGTTACAATTTTATTCTAAGTAATGCTAATAAGCCATATCAACAGCAAGCACAATGAAAAAAAGTTTTATCAAACACCATGTGTTCAGGCTTAAAACCAAGTCATCGTGGAAGCTGGAGAACTGCAACATTGGCAGAAGACAGCTGTAAAACATCCTTGTTTCCCAATATTTGAAGAGATTTTCCTATAAATTACTAAGATATTGAAGATTGGCCAAGAACTCTTTTAATATTTCTAAACTGAAAGTGCTTCAAAGTCTATTAAAAATACGGCAATCCTGTCACCATCATTCTTTACTTCATATTTCACCAAAGGATATTTAATGCCAAAAAAATTAAATCACCCAGCCACTCTAATATTACTGTTGAGCTGTGTGGTGTTTCTTGGATCTCAGAAGTCCCATCTAAGCTCAGTCCAGCACTGCCACAGGAGCAAGTAATTTCAGCAAGGACCACTTTTCCCTACTGAAAAATAAAGAAAAAATTACAAGGTGCACAAAGCAAAATAATACAAAAAAAGGCTGAAATGGAATGGTTTGCTGAGGGCCAAAAAAAGATTAAAGACTGAACACAGCACCCAGGCCTCAGATTCAGACAACAGCATCATTCAATCCAGTGCTTGAAAACTGACTGATATCCATAAAAATACCCACGCTGAAGTCAATAACCATGGTCCAAATCACAAGGTTTGGGTAATTAAATACATATTCTGCCATTTTTATGGAAAAAAGAATATAGATATGCATTAGTAATTATTTTTTAAGTACTAATCTATACAAATGTTTGGGCACCTTCAAACGTCTTCAGGAGGAAAACCATCAGTATGAAAACAACCAAACAGGAATATAATCTTCTAGACAACTTTCTAAGAGAGGGTTGTTCCCACATCTTCATCTGTGTGGAGGAAAAAAAAGAAACCAAGCAACAAAACAAGACAAATCTACAGCTGTCTCCAAAACCCTGACATGGCACACCAATCTTTCCCTGTCTGAGCACAAAGTCAGCAGCTATGGGTTATTTTCAAACGAAGTGGTGAAAACCTTTCAGGAATATAGAATACCTTGACATCCACTAGATCTTTTTTCTATACTTAGACTCTCTGCTGACTGCAGCAATGGCATATATGAACTGGCAACAGAAACTCTCCCTTGGGCAGAGATCGTCTCATTTATTTATGATAAATGGGGGTTTATGAATCATAAGCTTAACAGAGCAACCAATGGATGACTGAAACCAGATTTATAGAACCATGGAGCAGATGTTCCTGAAACTACGCTAAGGCACATGGAAAATACAAAGGTGATAGGTGATAGCTAATGTGCCTTCACTAAGGGCCAATTGTGTCTGACAAATCAGGCGGCCTTCTAAAATGGGGTTACAGCAGTGGTGGAGGAGGGAATAGAAACTGAAAGCATCTACCCGGACTTGTGCAAAGCATTTGGCATGCTCTGCCTGACATCCTGATCTCTATGCTAGAGAGACATGGATTTGACAGAGGGACTGCTCAGTGGACATGGAATTGGCTGAATGGTCACACTCATGAACTATGCTCAGGGGCTCGATGCACCAGTGGGGACCAGTGAGGAGTGGCCTTCCCCAGGGTCAGCATAGGGACCAGCACTGTGTGACATCTTGTCAGTGACACGGGCAGCAGGATCAAGGCACCCTCAGCAAGTTTGCCAATGACACCAAGCTGTGTGGCGCAGTCAACAGGCTGGAGGGAAGGGATGCCATCCAGAGGGGCCTGGGCAAGCTTGAGATGTGGGACTGTGCAAAGGCCAAGTGTGTGGTCTGGCATGACAATTTCAGTACCAACACAGGCAGGGCAGAGAATGGTTTCAGAGCAGCCCTGACGAGAAAGACTTGGGGCTGTCAGCGGATGAGAAGCTCAGTGTGACCCAGCACTCCCAGCTGGTCTGCAGATGACACAAAGCTGAGCAGTGCCGTTGATGTAACAGAAGAATGCGATGCCATCCAGAGGGACCTGGATAAGCTAGACATGTCGGACCACAAGAACCTCATGAAGTTCAACAAGAGCAAGGTGCTACACCTGGGTAAGGGCAATCCCTGAGGTGAGTGCAGACAGAGAAGGACTCATTAAGTACAGCCCTGCAGAGAAGGTCTTGGAGGTGCTGGTAGATGAAAAGCTGGGCACAGGCCATCAACATGCACTCACAGCCCAGAAGGCCAACTGCATCCTGGGCTGTATTAAAAGCAGCATGACCAGCAGGTCAAGGGAGGGGATTGGATTCTGCCCCTGTACTCTGCCCTTGTGAGATTTCAGCTGGAGCACTGCATCCAGCTCTGGGGCCTCAGCATAAGAAGGGTTCTTAAGACTTCTTGAAGCAGGTCCAGAGGAGGGCCACAAAGATAAGCAGAGAGGTAGACCACTTCTTCAGTGAAAATAGGTGGATAGAGTTGGGGCTATTCAACCTGAAGAAGAGAAAGTCCTGGAAAGACCTTACAGCACCTTCCAGTACTTGAAGGGGCCTATGAAAAAGCTGGAGAGGGACTTGTTACAAGAGCATGTTGTGATAGGACAAGGGGAAATGGCCTTAAACTGAAAGAAGGTATGTTTATATTAGATACTAAGAGGAAATTATTTATTGTAAGGATGGCAAGACACTTAAGAAGATTGCCCAGAGAATCTGTGGATACCCCATCCCTGCAAGTGTCCAAGGCCAGATTAGATGGACTTTGAGCAACCTGGTCTAGCAAAGGTGTCCCTGCCCATGATGGAGGGGTTGAAACTGGCTGATCTTTAAGGATCTCTTCAGACCAAACCATTCTATGACATGATAAGGCTAGAAGATACCTGAAGAGGTTTTTGGTTCAATCTCTTGTCCAAAGTTGGCAGTTGGTTAGCTTTTGGGACGTGCCTTTAAAATTAAACCAAACAAATAAAAAAGATTGGACAGCCTTAATGAAAAAAATGGGAAAAAAACCTTACAGACTATAAAAATATTAAGTTTATCCCAAAGCATTTTTTAAAACTTAACAATTTATTATCTTTTTGCACTCTAACATGCTTGAGTTACTCTTTAGATGAGACTAACACACTTCCAAAGTCTCAGTCAGGACCTTACCTGGAATTTTTTGGTAATTTTTTTATATTTAGGAATTCTCAAGCTGCAAAAACTCCTTAAGAATTTTTCTAACAAAAGTGTCAGTTTAAATGAGTTTTCCAGTTCTGACAAAGTCTGAAGCTGTTGAAAAGAAACATTCTCTTACGTTATTACTTTTATTTCTCTCAATGTTTCGGCTGTTAGACTGGCACGGAAAAATTTATTTTAATGGAATGAATGAATCAGACCAAAATGCAATGCCTGAGTTCCTGGCAAGTGGGGATAGAAAACCTCAAACATAAGCAAAGGTTATGCTGCTTTTGGGCTGCAGCATACTGCTCACTCACACAACAGCATGGAGAGACTACAGACAGACAGACTGTTCACTGGGCTTTGAGGGACAGAAGTCTGAGCTCAGAAAACTGGCAAGACAGTAAATGAAAAGGTGGGCTTTAGGTGCTTAGGGAAGCAGTATGGGTTAGTAAACACCTGTGGGCCTGTCCTACCATTTGCAGAATCCTCCCTGCACAGCACAAACAACTGCTCTGTAATAGGGTAAGCTTGACTTGTGAACAAAAGCTGGGAACGTTGAGGTTGCGTTCACAAACTGCACAGACATCTGCAGGTGGCAGGCACATTTGAAGGAAGAGGACAATGCAGACCAGTCTGAGCTTTCCAGAAAAATAAGAAGAGTGATTCAAGTACTCCCTAATCAGCAGAAATGCATTCATGAGTTTTTAGAAAATTTCAACCTAAGCTCACTTGAAAGCAGTTCTTTGTGGTTTTTTTATCTACATAAATGAAGGAAGCAATAGCACATACAGCTAGGATAAATGCAGGCAAATGAGATTTACCTACATCTGGACACTTTAACAGTTTCACATTACTATAAAACTACAAACACCAAGCAGGTAAGTCTACTTGTTTATTACATTTGGAAATCATCAATGCTTTATAAATACATTGGCTTCTGAGAAAGAACAAACATGAATTTCCAACTCCAGTTAGGTTAAATACATTCTTGTTTTACTCAATCCAGTATTACCTGTAGTATTTCAAAAGTTTTCCAAGTTCTCACTGAATATCCTACATTATCTCAGTGTTTGCAGTCACCCAAAAAAATAGTGCATGGTCATAAATGTTTAGAATTTTAAAATTATTTCTGTATAGATAACATACTTCACTCTGACACTTTAATCAGCACAGGAGGAATCTTTTGCCAGTTCTAAATGAATGGCATTTGAAAAATAAGAACTTAATTAAGGAGAAGAAGCAACTGCAGACACTAACTTGTGCTCAACTGCAGTCTCTAAGCAGCTGCGTGTCTCTAAGATTTTTTTTTGTCTTAGAGCCTAAAAAACTCAGGGCAACAACATTAGGTTTTGAATAGGATATCAGTATTTCCCACTACTAATATCTAATTTCTAAGCCTGAAAAGAACTAAGCTGTTTTCACCATCCAACTGCAGTGGCTTTTATGGCACAGCTTTAACCTCTCCAGAAGACAAAAAAGTAATGAAACAAGCTACTAACCACAACCTTTATTTAAGGGGACACTTTATCAGAAAAGTTGTCCAAAAAGCTTCTGCATGGAAACTGCCATAGATTTTTGCATTAATCTTCGTATTTTTCTTATAACATTCTGACAAACTTAGAAACATAATTTAACAGCCGCTATGTCAGAGAGTATGACCAACCTGTAGTCACAATGGTATGGGGTGGAGAATTCATTTGAAACAGTAACTAGATTCCAAAGATATCAGTAAATTTGGATAGGCACCTTGACCCTTCTGCTTCAATGTATTGAAAGAGGACTACTTATGCATACATACATAGTGAAGTCTGCTGCAGTTCCACTAAATCTTCCTTCCAAGAACAAACACCACAATTCCTTCACCTTGATAATGATTTTAGCCTCATAATGATTACTCCAGGCAGTTTGGAATGTCTTATTTTCACATCTCTATGGGGAGGATAATTATAATACAGCAGCGTGGCTAAAACTGGAAAGTGACCTACCTGCTAACAATGGCTTTGGCTGCTGGGGCTTCTGAACAAGGGCCAAAAGTGCCTCCCAACAGCACTTGGAGACAAACTTTCAACCCACGGCAGCTCAAATTCAGAGAAAGGCAAGTTTTTACACTTCCTCTGTCCTTTTGGCTCTTGAACTCTTTTTAGCTTTTCCAGCCATATTTTCCTATTTTAATCTGGTTTTGTCTTCCCTGGTGTCCCCCTTACAGCAAACAGCTAAAACCACACGATGGAAGAAGACAAGACAAACATTGACACCACAAAAAATTTTTGAAAGATTAAACGCTAAGGACCGTCAAAAGAATGAAATAAATCCAGAGTTACGGATCCCTCTCTGAGGCAGGTCGCTGCCTATGCGCGAGTGCCACTCTCCTGCCCGAGGCTGACTCCCGAAGCGGAGCCGTCCCGTAGCACTGCTGCCCCAGGCATCCCGAGGAACCCGCGCTGCCGAAGGCAGTCACCCTCTTCCAACACAGTCGAGAGGATTCTAAGGTCCCGCCACGGGCTCATCTCCCATCTCCCGAAGCTTGGAGACGGGCGAAGCACCTGCGCCAGCCGCACCGCTCCCCACGCTCCCGCCGGCAAGGAAACACCCAGCTCCGCCCGGCCCCGCGGCGCCCCGGCCCTTACCAGGGAGAGCACTTTGTAGGTGTTGGGATCCTTGCTCTTGCCGCCCGGAGGCTTCTCCGGCTCCTCGGCCACCTCCATGGCCGGCAGCATGGGCACGGCCGCAGCCTGCAGCCCGCCATCAGCCGCCCCTACCCCGTCCAGGTGGTCCTCGCGGCCCTTCCCCGCTTGCTGCCCGTTCCCCTGCATGCTCCCCGCGGCTCTGCCCTCAGCCCGCCCGGACACGGCTATTAATAGCGCGGCGGCCCGGGCCCGCCCCGCCCCGCCCGGAGCGCGGACACCGGCGGCCCCGCTCCCCCGCCGCCAGCGGCGCGGAGGAGGGAGCGAGCGGGATGGGATGTTCCCCTCCTTCGCTGCCCGCCCGCCCCGTGCGGTCACCCCGGTGCCCGCCCCCGCTTTCCGATCCTCCCTGCAGGTGAGGGCGGGCCTCACCGCCCCTCCGTGCGGGCAGGGCAGGGCAGGGGGCCGGAGGACACCGCGCTGCTCCGAAGTAGCGTCCGGGGGAGGCGCCGGACCGTGTTTACGAGGGAGCGCGGAGAACGTTTCCGCTGCCCGATGCCCGGGCGGAGGCGGGGGCGGTGGCGCGGCTTTCCCCGAAGCCGCCCGGCGGCGGTGGAGCAGGTGTGCGCGGGGGCGGGACGGGGGTCCCGCTCCCGGTCCCGCTCCCGGTGCTGCCAAAGGCACGCAGCCAGCCCCCGGTGCGCGTTTGCGCCCAGAGCGCTGTCGGCTGCTGGTCTCCTTCGCAAGGTGCTTCCCTCCATCCCTGCCTGCAATTTTTCGCCCCTTCCCGATGAGGTTTTCCCCTCCCATGCATAAGTGCTTGCGGGATGTCCACGAAAACTCGGGGCATCAGGCCAGCCGAGTGTCCGCACGCCGGGGCGCAGCGCAGCAGGCGGCTTCATCGCTCGCCCGGGGGACACTGCGACTCCTTTGGGGTGATCTGGTCTGTTCAGCCAGGAGAAGAGGGCATTGAGGGGAAACCTCATCCCAGTTTACAAATTCCTCATGAGAAGAGGCAGGCACTGATCTCTTTTCTGTGGTGACCAGCGACAGGACTCAAGGAAATGGCCTGAATTTGTGTCAGGGGTGGTTTAGGTATCTTTCCTGGATATCAGGAAAAGATTCTTCACACAGAGGGTGGTTGGGCCCTGGAACAGGCTCCCCGGGGAAGTGGTCACAATGCCAAGCCTGACAGAGTTCAAGAAGCACTTGGACAATGCCCTCGGGCACCTGGTGTCACTGTTGGTGATGGTCCTGTGCTGAGTCAGGAGTTGGACTTGATAATCCTTGTGGGTCCCTTCCAGCTCAGCATATTCTCTGATTCTGTGACTGGCCTCACTGCCCCCAAGCCAGACCGTGCTCAGAGGGCTGGCGTTGTCGGAGTGAAATTCGTATTTGGTGCCCTTCAGGGCCTTTTATTGGAACTGGCACCATCTGGCTCCAAGGTGTCACTTCCCACTCAGTCCCACTAAATTCAGCCCTGCTTGTTTGGCAAAGAGAGAGGTGTTTGTACACACCCTGACTGTCCATGGGGAAGTGTGTAGGTACAGTTCTGACTGCAGGGCTGGCTCCAGATATGGGTCATTCCTCCTTTCTGTAATGGATCTATGAGTGTTCAGTAGCATCAAGACCTGCAAAGTATGCCTAAGCTTAAAATTACTAGAAGTATCTCATTCTCCATAATTTGTTAAGTTTTTATACTATATACAGTTATGTATGTTGACTTACCTAGGTTTAGTCTTTCAATTCTATTGGGATGGTGGGTTTGATTTCCTAGGACTTCAGGAATCTATGTCAGATTTATTTTAACTGTCAATGTACTCAGTAATAATAACATAATGTGGGGCCTTTCTGTACTCAGAAAAGAGTGGCCCTTGCATAGCTTCTGACAAAAATCCATATTTTCTTAAAAATAGCTACAGTGACATGAAAATTCCCTTTGGAAATGATCTTGATCCCTTTTGAAATGTTGTTGCTCTGCTTGCTATTTCAGTTGAGTTGCAAGAACAAGCTGTCAGTACAACTTCCCATTAAAAGTAATTGCAAAGATGCAGCATGTGCATTACTGCTGGTCTGTAGTGCTGCTGCAGCTCACAGCATGCTGTGTGTCACTGCAGGGCTGCTTCCATGAGCTTGTTGGCATCTAATGAGGTTCCATAGGTGCAGTCTTGAGAATTTCTATGCTAATGTTTCACTTGGTTGCAAAGGAAAGAGAAAGACAACAGAAATTGTGAGAACTAAGCCCTTGAACCTACATTAAAAATCTCATTCATTTCATTAATGTGGCATTTCAAGCAGCTGTCCAGCTGAGCAGATGACTTATCATGCGTTCAAGGATTTTGGCATGTGAAAGTTGCAAATTGAATGCTGGTTGCTCAATAATTTTAAAACTCTCAAAAACTGACATAATCAAATAGTTTTGATTTTGGTTTTTTTCAGTGAATGTGGCTTTAATAATTAGCACAAATGGAAGTAGGACCCTCACTTTTTTTTTTTTCTTCCGTAAAAATGAAAAGATACTGAAATCATGTGTTTAAGTTCAAATCTTTTCTTTTTCCATTTCCAGTCACACTAGCAAGAAAATAAATGCTTTCTCTCTACAAACAAACAAACAACAACAAAAAAAGAGAATTTAAAAATTTACAGGTTTTTTTTACAAATAAAATTTCATTTTTCATTTCCTTGTTCTTGTATATAGAAAGATATTTTTTTATTAATTTTAACACAAATAGAAATCTTTCTTGTCCTGTCACCCACTCAAAAATTTGAATAATGCATATTATATAATGATGATGCAATGACAATTATGTATAGCTACATTGCAGACAAAAAGGTATCTTTTTTTCCATAGAAAGAAAGGATATTCTGCAGCTGAAGCTAGCTTCTAAGTTTTTTATTCATTAACCATTAACTATTCATTAACACTTACTCCTCTGTGTACAAGTATTCATGAAACAGCTTCAATTTTATAATTTTGTTCTGTGACAATACCAACAGTTAACGTACTTCAGGATAGGCATGGAAAATAATTAACCTAACAGTGAGAAGTAAGCTGATTTCAGCTGACTGACAGGGTGTCAAAGTGCTCTAGACAAGAGAGTCTGGAAAATCAAAAAGGACTAAGTTTTGACAGTGAATATGTATCTGAAATCAAATGTATCTGAACAAATCTATTGAATACTGAGGGAAGAGGCAAACATTCCCAATATTAAAACTTCAAAAATCCACATCTGCGTGGTCTCTTTGGGGTGATGTTAATAAATAACAGTCAATACCATTTTAACAAATCTGTGACAAGACATCATTGTGCAACAAATTAATTGCAGAGATTACTGAGGTTGCAAATCCAAATTCCAAAAATTGGCTACAGCCATTTCAACAGAGACCGAGGAAGCTTTTGAGGAAGCGAGGGCTGCTGCCAGCACAGCTGCCAGCTTCAGCAGTAACTGAATCAAGCTGCCCGACCAAATGTCAAGGGAGAATAGCAGTGACACCAGCTTCATGTTTGCAGGCCTTATCTAAAATTGGTCATCAGAGATTACCAATTTTAATTTGCTGTTCAGCTTTTCGTGGCTGTAGCAAAGGTAAACAAACATAAATTATGTCATAGGAGAAAAAGGTAAGCACGGGAAGTTTACCTGCATGTTGCAGCTTGTGATGTTTACTCCTTGCATTTTTTCACCTCGACAAAATCTCCACCAAACATCTGGTTTTGGAAAGACCTGAGCAAACACCAAGTGCTCTCATCTGGCCCCTGCGTGAGAGGTGGCTGTGGCCCACTGAGGAGCTGTGGTTAGTGACAGAGTCTGTAAATTGCACCATGTTGTATGATTGGACTATCCACTTGCACTAGCCAGAGTTGGGAGGCCCTTGCTGCTCTCACAGCAGGGGGACAGACTGAGCTTGCAGGCAGAGGAGCATCATCTTGTAAGGTTGCCAGTGATAATCAGCTCCAGGCTGGCTGAGTCTTGACCCTTACATTGCAATAGAAACCAGCGGTTGGTGGTTGTGGCCAGTATTTCCTGTTGCATTGCCTCTGATCCGCAGCAACATTCCCGTAACCATGAAAAAGACCAGGAGCCCTAGGAAGGTCTGAAGCTGCTTGTTAAAGACCATTGCTGCTCAGTGTGACACTGGACTCTACCATCTAGGAGCTAACTGAAGCTGTTTCTCAGCTCCTGCTATAAGGACTTCTCTGGCATTGTTGTATGAGTGTTGCATTGTAAACTAGTCTAGAAATCGTTGAAAAATTAGCAATTATGGTAGTTTCTGAAATATCCTTATGGGTAGTTTTATTTGGCATTCAACATGTGTCTAAAACTTTACAAAAAATACAAGTCCTTAATGAAAGGAACAAATGAAACTGGAGGTATATCTCAAAACTGTTTTATTATGTCTGGGAGTAATGCCTAAGATGAAGTCAGAAATACCATGGCATTTATGGGAGTATCAAACTGTGTGGACTGAACGGTTTGCTTCAAGGCATGGTACATAACCAAGCAAAGATCCAAGACACAAGGGAAAGGTAAGAGTTTCAAGGCACGTGTTGCAAGTCTCAGGTTCTGAGCCTAGCATCAAGATGCCTCTTCATCAGGAAAAATTAATTAGTCCTTTATAACTACTTGCTTCTAAATCTGGTAATTTTACTCCCCAACATGCCCCTTTTCATAAGCACAGAAAGAAAATTGTTTTTGCAAATGATTACCCTTTTTTTTTGGTTGTTTTGCTGGTCTCAAAAAAAAAAATCTATAGATAATAAACTGATAACCTAATAATTCCTGTATAATTGAAAAATGGCATAATTGTTCCTCCTTTTAGTCTTAGTTTGGCCTATAGTATTGGAAATTTAATAACTGTTAGCAGTTGTTAGATTGCTGGCAACATTAGAAGAAAAATATGAAAAGTCCTTTAGCAATAGGAAATAGTTGCTTGACAGTGATTTCCCGTCTCTCTAAGCTATATAAAAATGCCTCTATTTGATTTTAGAAAAAATGCCTGTACTCCTTTAAACTATGAAATCCTGATGTGACGATAGCATATTGGCAGGATTTGTTGGGAAGCAGACTATAAGATGTTTGAATACTTTAATACAACCCAAGCATTAAAGGAGACATTCATTATGCTCTTCTCAGCATAATCTCTCTAGCAAACATAATTTCAATACCTAATCTGCCAACCATATCTAAGTGATCTGCACAATCAAGCCTATTACCAGGAAGAATTCTTTGATACCTGTGGTGGAAAAATTGTAGGATGTTCACGAAAGAAAAAAGAGAGGAGGGGGAATGGGGAATGCAGCATTAGAGTAAACACCCTAGTGGTTTCTTGAAGACCTGAAACGTTAATACAGTGGTGCTTGTAGTAGTATTAAATGCAGCGCTTATCAATCTGGGAGGAGTCCAGAGCAAAGCAATAGTGTAGGTACTGCAATATCCACTGCACCTACAGGGTGATTTAAAGAAGATAAAATGTTCTTTCACAAGTTAAATGTTGTCATATGATTTAAGCTAGATATCCCCTTACCTCTCATTGATTTTTGACATCTTGAAGTGAACAAGATCCAACACAATCCAGGATGGGAAGAAAAAAGGCTTTTAAAATAGATGGTCAGTTGGGGGCAGAGATTTGAAAAATATGCATAAGGAATTTAGCAATGAGCATCCGGAAGCTCCATACCAATTTATATTTAAATCATATAAACAGTTTTGAAATCCACTTTTATTTCATCCCTAGAACAGCTGCCCTGTTAAATTAGGATNATAGACAGTGGTCAAAGACCTACCGCTGAGAAGATTTTTGAATCAGAGTGAAGGTCTCCTGCTAAATACTTTTTGAGATAATTTTTCATCATATCTAACCACTTTTTGAACACATGCATATTTTAGGATCTACCCCATCCTGTAGTACAAAATTTTGCATTCTAACTTTTGGTGAGGAAATACCTCCTTAAATATTAGAATATCGTTGTCACCATGCAAAATATGTAGGTCAATGTAATTTGAGGAAGTTCTATGTCCTGTGGAGTAGCTTTACCATTCAGATGATGCACGTCTCTTTTTCAACAGCTTACAAGCATTGGCATTCACTACCTTTTTACTGGAAACAAGTGCATGGAATGCCAAGTTTGTATTTCACTGCTGGAACAAAACCTATTTCATATGAGCCTACTAAAATGTCATCAAAACAAGATTCTGGAAGAAATCCTTACTTCTAAAAAATACCTGGAATGATACTTTAAGTCAGGCCGCCCTGAATTAGCATCAAAAAAAGATTTGTGATTTTCACAATGCAAGTTGTTTCTTCCGGTGTTTCAACAAACCACAAATGATCCAGGAACTTGTTGCACATTTAAGGAAACATCTGGTATTTTAAAATACAATATTACTCAATACATAAAATTAAAATACTACATGCAGGGATAATAAGAGAAAAAACATGTGTTCTTAAAAAAAAAAAAAGGTGGTATAAGATGGGTATTTAACATTATTAACATTGATATTAACATTATTCACATTAATGTTGCACTTGACAAGTTCAGGCCAACTGGAAAACTCGAGATAAAACTCAAAGATCTCAAAGAGGGAAGGAAGAATGGACAGACGGAGGGGAGTACCTGGATGGAAAGAAAGGGGGAAATTTTATCTTTGTTTTTTAGTGGTGTAGATGCTATTTCTCATCCATCTGAATTTTAGTGCTTTGTGTGCTAGGATTTTAAGTTTAAGAGATGATCCAATTCAATAGAACAAAACACTTAATGAAAAAATTTTGTTGTTCTGATCAAATTTCCTCTCCATAAAAAGGACATCCATAAAGCTTCCAAGTAATTTGAATAGTTGTGGTATTTCTGTTCTTCAGAACTGTGACAACAATAAATACTCCATGTTTCTGAAGATTTGACCAACACAGCCTTTACTGGACAGCTGGTTTTGCAATCCTGAGAAGTCTCTGTGCAAACACTTTTGAAAGCTTAAACAGTGTTTAAGAATAACATCTGTACATAAATTT
>VYZR01021909.1:16931-30408 GCA_013400675.1 Oxylabes madagascariensis | reverse complement strand
AATATTAGATCGATATTCATATTCATATTTTAAAAATTCATACTCATATTTTAAAAATTCAGTAACACTGTCCTTTTGCTACACTGACTTCTTCAGTAATGAGCTGCTCTTAGTGGTGTTTTAGGAACTCTATGACGGAGTTCCCTCTGACGTCTCCCTCTGATGTTTTCAATATAGAACCCAAAAGGTGGAGGGCAGTGGCTCATGCTCTGCTGAGGACCGTAGTCCCTGGAGGCCAGGTGTGTTGCCTGCTGCCGGTGCAGAAGGGTGGGACCCCACTCGCTGGGAGCACTCAGCCTTGTAGTCGGCATGCTCCACACCACCCAGCAGCTCAGCATGAGCCCGGGAATACACAAGGTGGAAGCTTTGGATGAGGGCCATTTCATATGTGTGAAGTGGGAGGACGATAGTGAGAGCAGCTATCCCTGCGTCTGGCTGAGGGACAACTGCCAGTGTCCCCTCTGCTTCCTGCCCTTCCTGCTCTTCGTGGATCTGGATGTGAACATCGTGGTGAAGCAGGTTGCTCTGGCAGATAGGAAAAAGGTATTTGAAGCAAACTGTCATTCACCTTCTCATAAAACTTGTCTAACAACACTTATTAATCTAAATTTGAGAAAATTCCAAGTTATATTCTAATCACAGTTTGTTTATTTGCAAACCTTTCCAGATATTTGCAAAGCTTTTAGGAAGAATCGCAATTTGGGGAACAGATCTTTCCACCTTCATATGAAACTTCATTTTATAGATGTTACGCTGCATAAACCCAGGCTTCAGCTTTTATATAATAATGCTTTTTAAAATTCTACCATATGCTTCTTCATCACTAGTTGTTAAAAATACAGACATTTCTTGCACATTTAATTACACTTAACTTTTTCCTCTCTTTATTCTTTAAGTAAATGGCTTGAAAATCTGAAAAACCCGTGTCAAAATGATGATGACCTTAATTCATAACAAAAATATCAGCTTATTAGCAAATCCTCAATGTAAAAAAACCTTCATCTCGGAGGGAACACTCAAACCAAAATTCAATCCAGTAATCAGAATTGAACTAATGTCTATATCCCTGTCTACTTATCTACATTAACATTTCTTCCTGAACAATGCAAGGTTATCAAGCAAGAGAGGATAAGAGCTGCCGGCCTTACGAATTTCAATCTTTCCTGATATATAAAGACCTACTATATTATTTAGATTTTTTAATGTTTATTAAAAACAGTACATGGCTCCTTTGGCAAACTAATTTCCTTCATTTTATCCTTAAAGGTGTTTTAAACATATTGAATATGTAGCAGTCAACCCTGCGTCAGATGGGGCAGCCTCACTGCAGGGGCAGTTTGTAGAGGCTGACTCATGTGCGAGTGTCTCAGCCACATGTAAGGGTCTGTGATGAGGAATTCTGGGCTCCCAAGTTGATTGTAGACAAAATTAATGCCATGTAAATTCATTGTTTGATTAGGCAAATTAGGAATTGTCTGCTTCCACTTATATTCAGAAACTGATGGAAGTACAGCATTAATGCTAAAATGATACTGATTGTGTTTTACCATCATATGAATGAGCAGAGTCATGTGAATTGGGAATTGATACCTACCCATCCACCTTAAAAATTCAGCTGAGAGTCTGTGCTGGACTAAACTCTTTCAGTTCATGACAAGCAAAGCCATATGTTTTCTTTCCATGTTTTTTTTCAGGAATTGAAAAACCCAACACTTTTTAAAAATTTATTTGATAGAGGAAAGACTTCAAAAGGAGACAGATTTCCCTCCTAGCACAAGGTCCTTGTCTGTCTTGTTCTTTTACTTTTCTCACGACCTGTCAGTGTTTTGGAAGATATTTTCACTCTTCTGAGTTGGGGTGAAGTGCTCTCCCCAGTGATATGTGCCAGTTTTTACAATTCCTTCCTTCTATTAAGTGCAGCTCCCACAGTGGAAACAGTCCACACAAACCAGCAAATTAGGTCATGGGTTGAAATGAAAATGAACATTTATAAAAAGTGTCAGAATTTGAATGGTGTTCAGGTTGGGTTTTCATTACTTGTTTGCTATCACGCTTCAGTGAAAGTTTAACTCTGATATTATTGATCTAAGTATTAAAATTTCTGCCATTTCTAAGGGGTTTTGTTGTTCTAGATGATGTTTTTAAAATACGTATTTTCTAAACTCACCTCTTTCTTTGTGTTGAAAGATCTCAATTACATGGCCTGATGAACACACAAGTGAATATGAAACTGAGTGGTTGAAAAAACGATGCTTCTCTGAAGAAGCCAGAGCTGTAATGCGAGCAGATTTATTTTTAACAGGTAGGAATTAAATCCATGTCTGCCATGCTTGTGTCAAATGCAAGGAGTTTGACACTGACAGTCCTGGCTAGAGGTGCCTGTGTGAGGACCAGTCTATCCAGCTGAAGCAGTGGCAACAACCCTTGGTGCCCAGTGCCAGGCTGTGCATGCATGACAGAGACCCATTGTTATCTTTTCCCTCTTCTACCTTCTATGCCTGAGAGAAGTACAACTAATTGGGCTGCATTTACTTTCCTAAAAGCCTTTTCTTTCCAGAAAGTGTTAGTAGGTCTCACAAATGAGCCATAGGCCAGCAGTGATCTGTGACTATGCAAGTATGTGAGTGCTGTTTAAACTATTTAAATTTTTCTAAAAAGATTATTTGGAATTGCAAGGGAGTTACAACTGAAATATTTTTTCCCCTTTTCATGGCCTTCTTGTTAAAAAGTAACTGTGTAGCATAGCAGTGCGTAGTGCTGAAGTTCAGGTTGTGTTTGCTTTTCTTCCCATGCATATTTTAGTGGTAGACCATCTTTTGATCACTAAGTGTTTTGTACAACTGTCTTTGAAACATTTACCCTGTACAAATCACTTACCCTTTTAAGTGAATAATTATAAACCCGCTAGGTTTGGCATGATGCATATCATTGTTACTTTGACAGCCTTTCAGACTGAGCATGAAAGTGTGAAAGCTTGCAAGATGCTTGCAATTGCTCTTGACACTGTTCCTGTGAGATCTGCTGTTGCAGAAAGCTGTGCATCTCTATTCAGTGTTAAGACACTATCTGTTAAAATAGGACATTACTGATTTAAAACTTAAATGATGAGAAACATTTCCATTCATTTCAGAGGATGCTATAACAGACTCTTCATAATGCAGAATGGAACTACTTTCCCCTGGTAATATAAAAGTTTATATCTACTTTAATTTTGGCAAAAATAAATGATTGCGTTTACTATTTTGAAGGGTTTGGCATGCTTCCAGAGTGAATATGGTGAAGATAAACCTCATTCAGGGAAACTAGACTTGATTTTTCAGATGGTAAGAACTTTTATTTGTGAAAATAAATATCCTGTGAAAGCTAGCAGGATGTTTTGTGGCCTCCAAAGGGATCAATGTAAATTGAACATTGCTTTAGTTATTACCCAGACAAAATAATCTAGATCTCATGTTGTGTTCATTGGCAAAGGTATTAATTACTGAGATTTCAATATTTCAGATGTAATCTTTTTTCACCCATTATGAAGTCTTAACTGACTGTGATTTGCCTTCACATGCATGCATTTGCACAGTGCCTATTCTTGGCATGTAAATACGATGCATGTTTTGGAAGCCGGTTCTCTACTCTGCCACTGCTCTTCTCCATTGGAGCCATCCAGGTAAAAATATATACTGAAGATCTGTTTCATTCTTTGGGCAATGCTTTTTCAAATTCTATTTCACATGGTAGGTCTGAAGAAATTAAGTGTATAAATGTTACAGCAGTTAACTGGCTTTTTTTAGTGGTGTCATTCAGATTTTCCTCATATTCTCAGACAAGCCCTAGCTCATTATGATTGACACCTTCTTGCAGTTTTTCCCAGGTTTCAGTTGCAAAAAAAGGCTGCATCCTGTGAGTTGGCTTGCTGGCTGTTTAAGATCTGTGTTGTGGTAAGTTTAGAACTCACTTTCTTGTGGTGAGTGGAGATGCACACTGCAAATGACATGCCCTTATAAGCAGCTAATCATATCCCAGCAGTGTAGTGTTACAGACAATGATATGAAATGCCAGCCCTGCATGCTGATTCAAGAAAGAGAAACAAAAGCTCACCAGACTGCTGTAGTTAAAGCAGTCTGTACTTCACTGCTGAGATTATCACAGCTGTGGCTTTTTTGTATTTTTGCAAGTGGTTGTCTGCTTTTAGTGCTGCTTTTTTAGAAAAATGATTTTCCATCATAGTTTCTGATTCAAAAAACGTAGATATCAGACATTATGTCAAACCCAAAAAGAAGACTAGGTCAGATTTTCAGTGCATGATGAAGTGACTATAAATAGCTCTATGGCAGTATGTGAAGATTTCCCTTTTAAAACATTGCCAGATCCTATCCATGCAATATGCAAAATCGAAATCTGCTATTTGTGCATATCAAGGCTCATTTCAGCCCAGCTTACAAGATACTCCCTAAAGAACAGCAAAAGAGCCATATTCTACTTCTACAGCTGTGGTGTCTCCAAGATACTCTTTTTTCTTTCTGTTTACTTGAGTTCTACCCAGCAGATGTCACAAGAATAATTTACCATGTCTGTAGTTCAGATGCTGGGTGTAATAGAGGATGCTTGTGAGAGACACTAAGTAAGCCAGTATCCAGTATCTAACTTCATTATGTTTTCTAAGGCTCATTTTCCAACATGCTGGCATACCAACAACAGGATGGGGCTGGGGGTTTGCGGGGGTGGGGGTGGAAGTTAGATAACACCACAATGATATTTTCCTATTGGGTGAAATAGAATATTCTGCCGAGCTAGTCTCTAGTGGTACTTAATATTTTTAACCTTAGGTTAGGTTAAGGTTTTAACAGCAGTTTAAAGGTTTCAGATGATGATAGTTCTTAAAAATGTGATAATATGATACTGGAAATATATATCCAGCTCCACAAAAGTTTGAATCAGGATGTTAACAGCATCAATGGTGTTTTCAGTTTCTCTGCTAGGTCATGAGAGATGATAATTTTAGGAGGATGAAGTTAAAAGTAGTTTTTTACTTTAAAAGTTTGGTCATTTGAATTTATCCTACAGTAATAATTAATAAGAGCTTAAACGACATGAGCTAGGCTGCCATAAACTTAACTCACAATCCAGTAAAAATACACTTGTCTTTCAACAAACATTGAAATATATGCTGTAGACAAAATAATTTTAGATGAAGTCATTTACTCTAGTGGTGTCTAAATTTTCCTATATTTCTCCAGATGATTTTGATCAGCATTGACCCAACTTGTGTAGTAAATGCTGGATGATTCCAAGTGTTGATGCATGCACACCATCTGCAGGTACTGATCAAAGGGCATCTTCTCATTTTATGCAAGCTCTAATGTAGTTAGGACTAACCTGGTATGATCAAGAAATGAGATTTTTATTTTCTCTTTTTCCCCATAAATTATTGTTCTGGAATTACTGAAAGAGGCATTAATTCTTTCAAAAGTGTTTAATTCTTCTCATTTTGAAAAGCATATAGATCTGGGGTTTTAGTAGTCATAACCTAGATTATCAATAAAGACACAAAATAATTCTACAAGACTTGTTTTTATCCTGTATGAGTTGTTCAGTTACATTTGCAGAGGGCCCTGAACAGGTTGGATAGATGGGCTGAATCCAACAACATGAGCTGTAACAAAACCAATCGCCTGGTCCTGCACTTCGGCCACAACAACCCCTGCAGCGCTACAGGGTGGGGACAGAGTGGCTGGACAGTGGCCAGGCAGAAAGGGACCTAGGGGTACTGGTCGACAGCCAACTGGACATGAGCCAGCAGTGTGCCTTGGTGGCCAAGAAGGCCAACGGCATCCTGACCTATATCAGGAGTAGTGCGGCCAGCAGGACCAGGGAGGTCATTCTTTCCTTGTACTTGGCACTAGTGAGGCCGCACCTTGAGTTCTGTATGCAGTTCTGGGCCCCTCAGTTTAGGAAGGATGTTGAGATGCTGGAGCATGTCCAGAGAAGGGCAACAAGGCTGGTGAAGAATCTGGAGCACAAGCTCTATGAAGAGCAGCTCCGTTGTTTAGCCAGGAGAAAAGAGGCTCAGAGGTGACCTTATCATTCTCTACAACTCCCTGAAAGGAGGTTGTAGCCAGCCGAGTGTCAGTCTCTTCTCCCAGACAACCAGTGATAGAACAAGAGGACATAGTGTAAAGATGCACCAGGAAGGTTCAGGTTGGACATCAGGAAGAATTTCTTCACAGAAGGGGTGTTTGGGCATTAGAATGGGCTGCCCAGGGAGGTGGTGGAGTCACCGTGCCTGGAGGTGTTTAAGAAAGGCTGGATGTGTCACTCAGTGCCATAATCTAGTTGACAAGATGGTGTTTGGTCATAGATTGGACTTGATGGTCACAAAGGTCTTTCCCAATCTAGTTGATTCTGTGATTTGCAAACATAAAGATTTTTAATTTGGCAACTGCAGCTGTGCTGTGCAAGTGAGACCTAAGGCTGTCCAGACACTAATGACTCATTTTAATATTTCTACTATAGTACAATGGAAACTGTATTTACTGCCTTAGCAGTGGGAAAAAATTGTTCTATGATGACACGATAAAACAATGAAGAGCTTGAGTGGGATCAGTTACCACCAGAAAATACTGGCAGAGTAAAGTCCCTGTGCAGATCAGTACAGCTCCTTGATAGTTTTTCAGGCTGAAGAGATTTTGTGAATAAAAATGGGTAGAAAGTTCCTGTTGTTTGGTGTGTGGAAGAATAACATGCCATGGGGGGCACACAGTTTTCTAAGACTTACAGACAGTCTTTTTAAAAATACTTTTAAATGGAAGAACGTAACTATCTTCACACCACAAGATCTTTTCCCATTCTCCGAATTATGCTTTCCTGTCCCTTTTCCAAATAGTTATGGATCTGGTAATATGTCAAATTGTAAATATTGGACAACATATAGCATTTTCATGTGGAGCCAAGGTAAAAATGCTGCTTCTTTTAGTGCAGAGCTATGACTTATCTCTCAACTATTGCTGTTGTGCTCACCAGGCTGTGATGCTCTCTGGGACCAGTCAGGAGAATTCCTTCACTGCTTTTCATTCAAATATGAATTGTTTAAAAGCAGTTCATGTGTATGTCAGACATAAGTGTTAGAAATTAGACCTCAGAACTATTGCAGCTACTAGAAGGATCAAAATTGGCACTCATGTATTTAAATTAAGCTCTAAAATCTCTGAAAAAACCCACAATTACTAATATGTAAAGCATAAAGATTAAAAAGTCTGCAGGAAATTCTGTGCTAAAATTCATCATTTTCTTTGGGATATGTAGTATTAAATGGAGTGGTCACATTCATATTACCACTTGGAGCTATACACATGGTTTCAACTTCCAGTGTATTTACCACGGTGTTGTTACAGAGTACATTGGCAAATGTCAAGGGCGAAAGGTTACTCCTGCAGTAGCTCAAAGGCTAAGCTCTTGACTGCATCAACATGTCATTGAAAGGCTGAAAACTTGGAGCCTTTCTTCTCTGAAATATGAGGTAAGATTTATAAGCACTCATGTACCAGCTTGCACCTTTAAAAAGAGACACAAACGTAAACCATTAAGGATGCTGGCTATACTTATCACTGGAAGGGAATTTGTATGAGAAAAGTGAAACTTTGAGGAAAAAAATTTATGGCTTTGCAAGGCAGGATTGAACCATATTTACTCTCTAGCTTTCTTTATTTTGTAGGTGTTTGGGAATTATTTTTGTTTGGTTGTTCTTTTCAAAATGCAAAGTGGTGAAACGTTAGGAAAAAAAAGCTCTTCAGTTTTAGTAGCTGTTCTGGGAGAATCAGTGTAGAGTTCAGTTTCCTTGACACTTTGCAATTTCCACATTGTAGCAGTACTGTAAAGGTTAAATATCTCTTCAGTCAGCAGGCAATGTTATGGTATTGTTCCCAAATACATTTCAGAGTCTGGCAAAGGCTAACTTCCCAGAAAAATTATTTCTCTTCAAGTTCAGTGATATGAGAAACATTTTTAATTTAGCTTTTGTCTCCCTTTGGCTCCATAGCTTTTTGGATGTGAGGCCAGATGACAGTTGCCATTGCTGAAGGTCTGGTTGCGGGGAGGATGAAATGGGTGGTTGTTCTACAGGCCAGCTGTAAGGGTTGACAGGTTTGTTTTGCCAAAATCTAAGACAGTCCCAGACTGGTATGCTGAGCATGTGCTGTTTTGCAGTGCTGTGATAAAGCATGTGTTTGTAACAAAAGCCAAAACCCAACCTGAAACCCAATGCCACAGTCCATGTCTTGCTGCAGAAGGGTCACCCATATCAGATGAAACTTCTAGCAAGAGCAATAGGCACTGGGAATTTGAACAAGAGGACACTATAGTCCATGTACCCTTGGAAGCCTGGGACTCCTGGAGCTGCAGTTCAATTCCAGGTGCATGTATTTATTTTCCAAAGTGAAGAAAAATCTGTTGGTATGTTCCTTGAAATTCTACTTCTTGTTTCAGGAAGATTAGGAAAATATTTATTAGCAAGTCAGTAAGAAAACTAGGACGGAAAAGATGAAACTTAAAATGTTCCATTAGTTTTCACATGGTTATTTATCTTCCCTGTCTTTCAAAGGATATTATTGGCAGTTCACCCAACATACTTAAAGCTATTTTAATTTCTTAACTTCTAATAGAGAAAAGGGAAAACATTCATATTTTATTTTTCACCGTCTTTCAAGTATGTGAAAAGATGTATATTAAGTTAAACACAGTGGAGCCGTGAATAACTGACCATGGAATGGTATCAAAAAAGGAATTTAATGAGGTGAGATTATATTTCTTCTCAAGGTTTGCACTTTTTTTATTTTGTGAACATGTTACAAAATTCAACAGCTTGTCAATCATCCTGCTGCTTCTTTGGAACAGCAGTAGACTATAAAAGGTAGACTATAAAAGATGGTCTTTGTGGATAGCTTATATCTGGGCATGTGTGTTGTGATTCTTGGACATCTCTAACTAGCCTTAGCCAGATAAAAGAGGAACACTAGTGGCTGAAAAATACTGTAACGCTGTAATGTCTGAGTTCAATTTTTTTTTTTTTTATGAGCACATTATATTTTGTGCTTCCTACCTATATCTAGAAAGAGGTAAAAACGAAGCCCCAAACCTGGCCTTCACATTTGTTTGAAGTATAGTATGTCCCTCAGTCATCAGGTAAAATTACCCAGAGTTCTCAATTCTGAAAGCTCCTTGGAATTTGTAATAGTTTTTATTGGTCCTGTCCATCAAAGAGATGTTGGAATAAATAGAGATGTTTTATAAGTGTTTTATAAGGTGTTTTATAAGTGTTTTATAAGTGATGCCACCTGCATAATTTCATGAATGTTTATGTGGTCTCATTCCTAGTGTGTGATCTCTGTTATTGATGATTGGGCAAGTTATCTGAATATTAGCTAAAATACCAAGTAAGGTAGTTGTGTGCAGGGTGCAATAAGCAACTGAATACCAAATCAATATGATTTCAACAGAAGCCATTTATTGTTTACATAAGACCTCAATTATAGTTTCTAGCTCTACTGTCCATGCAAACAGGTGTCTGTCCATTGGCCAAGCCACTTGTCCATAAAGCAGGCACACATCCTTCAGGACATCTAATTGGTTAGGCGTCCATCACCACACTGTGTGCCTCCTGTCTTGGTTTTGCATTTTTCTCAGGCAGTTTCCCAGGCTTTTGGTTTCCACTTTCATCCTGTTGTTGTCCTAGTGGCCTTGATGAATCCCTGAAAACCCTGAAAACAAGACTGCAGGTGGCTTATTGTCTATAAACAGTTTGGCTGGTAAACAGAATGGCTGAGGTTGTGCAAATACATTGCTACAGTTGTGTTTAAACAAAACAATTATTCAAGATAAAATCTTTTCATGCTTTATAGTACACTCTCCTAAGACTAGCAGCTTCAGACTAAATATATAAAAGCAAGGAGAAACAAATGTCTTTACTGTAAGAGTAAAAGCTCTGAATCAATATTTAAGAGAATGCTTGACTTAAACCAGGAATGTTTCAAGTTTTGCAAAAAACTAGAATCAGTGCTAACTTTATGCAAAACAAAAAAAGTAAGAAATAGCATCTTTGTCCTTTTTACCCATTACTGTGCACTATCTTTGGTTTGAAGGTGTGTGTATGTTTGTTTGTGCATACAAGCCAGTAAACTGAAAAACTTAGAAGATATTACAAGTGGAAGTGAGGAAGAAGAGAACAAGAAGCGAGCAATGTTACATTCGGACAGTATCTGAAATAGGTCTTTTTTACAAGACAAAAAGTAATTACCCAACATCTATATCTGTGTGTACAGTACCTTCAAAAGGCCCATTTAACTGTCCAAATGGTCTTTGGTATCTGCTATCAGCACAGCTTTTTCAGATCAAATGAGCAGATCACACCTCATTTCCTCATTCTGAAAGTTGACATGTTCCATTATTCATAGCCCACAAAAAGTCTGAAACATGTAAGACCCAAAGTTGCAATGAAAGAGCCTGGAGAGTCATAATCACCAGGATATTTTGCTTCTGCACTTAGCTGAGCTGCAGTAGATGGCTGCTGCTCTCTGGCACCACAGCTAGCCCAGCTGGAATCAGAGAAGGGGACAGAGTGCTTGTGGAGTGGAGGGTTCTAAAGGTTTACATGCTCTCTGTTCAATGATAAAATGATTTTTTACTGTGAATTATCATTGAATCACAGAGTGAATGTCTTGGGTAATGGCAAGTGGTGTTAGTGGGGAAAGCAGGTCTCAAGTCCATGAGGCAACTGGCACTGGAACGGGGGCACAGCTGTGTAGAGCCTGGGTGCTTGGTGGCTTGTGGCTGTCTGGTCTGGGCCATCCCTCCTCTCACCACCTTTTGCTCCACACAACCTTCATGAAATAGAAAAGACCCACTGCTTCCCTGGAGGAAGATGCCCAGAGGAGGTGCAGATGCCCAGTCCATGGGAGTGTTTGAGGTCAGGTTGGATGGAGCTTGGAGCAAACTGGTCTACTGGAAGGTGTCCCTGCCCATGGCATAGGGATTGGAATCAGCTGATCTTCAAGGCTCCTTCCAACCCAAACCATTCTGTGATTCCGTGTTCTGTGATAAACACTAGTATAAATACAGGGGAGAAAACAATTACCAATGGTGCTTTCTAGAAAGGCATCTTAGGGTTATTAAGCTTAGGCAGCTTAATATAAGTTGTATCTTGACCTAAGATTCATTTGCACCAGAAACTTGTAGTAGTTTCAGGTTATGTGCACTAAGGGGGCTTACAAGTGCAATTTGTTACAATAAAACCACTACCAACTCCCCAAAGAACTTTTCTTTCAGCTACGTGGGCAGCCATTTTACTTGCCTTTAAAATCTGTACTATTTTAAAATCCCTATGAATGAACAAATAAAGAAAAGACCAAGATGGATTCAGTGGTCCAGGTACACCATACAGTATTTTTGAACATTCTCTGAAATTCTATCATCTGCAGAAGAAAATCACTATTATCTGTAACAAAAGTGACCCACAACTGCAGCTTCCAGTGTCCTCTGCCTGTAGTACAGAGAAATTAAATGGAAGTTAACTGCACTGTCAGGCTCCAGAAAGTGTCCTGGTGAGAAGCTGTGATTTGGGCTCTGTGATTAATATTCAGCCTTTTTCCTTTCTACATTACTGTTCCCTTGAGTTTTTGGCTGAATACACTAGAGCCATTAAAACTTAGGTGATATCAGTTTCAGTGCTCAGTGCTGTTTAGCAAAATTAGTCCTGGCAACATTAGTTTGAGGAAAAAAAATGAGGGTTGAATGGGGAGGGGTGGAACGACCCTTCAATATTTTAACTAAGTGACCATGGCCTATGATATTGAGCTCAAAGAATCATGGGGTTTAGTTGTTATGTGGTTTTGCCTGCACTGAAGAATGGCTACAGCACTGCCTTTTAGTGAGGATATCAATTTGATGTTGGCATCTGTGTCTGAAAATCTTAAAGTATATGTAATGAGAAATTTTAGACAGATAGCAGAGTGGTGCTTCCTACTAGCTTCTCCACAGAGACAAATTGTCAGAGTTCTTTTCCTAAATCTCCTATATGCTACTGGTAAGATATGAACATTATACTTTTCACTGGTCTAGGTGTTCAATTCCTTTTAGTCTTTGCTGAAACTTCTGGCAGATACTGCCATAGAAAACCTCAGGCCAAATAGTTAAGGTTTACCAAAGTTGAAAATAAGTGAAACATGCCTAGTGAGAGTTGCGAGGGAGCCCTAGTGGTAGAGTTCTTCCAGCTGTGCTCTGGGATCATAGAATTACAGAACAGTTTGGGGACCTTGAAGATCATCTTGTTCCAACCCCTCTGCCATGGGGTGAGACACCTTCAACTATACCAAGTTCCTCAAACCTCATCAGACCTGCCCTTGAACACTTCTACATCTTCCCTGGGCAACCTATTCCAGTNTTTCCTCATAGGAGAGGTGCTCCAGCCCTCTGATCAACTTGGTGGCCCTCCTCTGGACTCATGGTGTGTTATGAATCGAGTGAGATCTTTAGACAAGCCCTGCCTTAGGCTTAGATTTTTGCAGCAGCTCAACTTACGTGACCCACACCTAAATTTCTCTGGTTTGAAAGTTTTTAAGAATGGCCAATTAGGTCTGTTATAAAATGAGTTATTTATTGAATAGACAGGAGATTAACAGACAAAAGATCTTAAACACAGTTACTTACTACTAAAACAAAAGAACTACTAGTATATTGCATAGAACAGTGCATGACATAAAGGTACCTGTATTATAGCTAGCAAAGAAATAGTGTAGATTAGGAATCAGTGTAAATTATCACTGAATTGTCGATAGTGTACACAGAGTTCTTTCACTCAACCCTCAAGAGAGTAACCACAAAGCAGGCATCCCAAACTTTGGGGAGAAGACCCCACACATTTCCAAGGAATGTGCACAAGACTTCTGCTTTGTGAACATATCATGTAGCTTTTATAATTTGTAAAGTGGAGTGTCTGTCAGTCAGAAATTCCAACTTATCTTTCCACATCTGCCTCCACAGCAAGATTTTTATTGTCAAGTGGGAATGGTAATCCTATGGTGCCAAAATAACTCATTAACTCAAAANAGCTAGCAAAGAAATAGTGTAGATTAGGAATCAGTGTAAATTATCACTGAATTGTCGATAGTGTACACAGAGTTCTTTCACTCAACCCTCAAGAGAGTAACCACAAAGCAGGCATCCCAAACTTTGGGGAGAAGACCCCACACATTTCCAAGGAATGTGCACAAGACTTCTGCTTTGTGAACATATCATGTAGCTTTTATAATTTGTAAAGTGGAGTGTCTGTCAGTCAGAAATTCCAACTTATCTTTCCACATCTGCCTCCACAGCAAGATTTTTATTGTCAAGTGGGAATGGTAATCCTATGGTGCCAAAATAACTCATTAACTCAAAACAAGCTGTCCTGATGGAGTTATTTCACCAATTAGCAAACCTGTGTGAGAGGCAAGAT
>VYZR01021908.1:62459-73709 GCA_013400675.1 Oxylabes madagascariensis | reverse complement strand
ACATTGAATTCTACCTATCCAACCAAATCCTCCAAACTTCGCTCAAAGAAACTAAGACCAAGCCCAGTAAGTGACCAGACAGCCAGATTTACCACACAGTTCTTGCAAAATATCAGGAAAGGGTGGTAATGGGAGTAGAAAAGAAGGGAAGAGGCCACCTGCTAGAGTTCCTTCCCACAGCAGCCACCCAAAATAACCCTTTGCCTTCCTACACTGATGCACAGTGACACCACTCGTAGTTACATGAACTCAGCTCTGCATTTTAGCTTTTAAAGTTCAGTAGGATGTTAAAACAAATCACAGAATGCAAGCAATAAAGGAAGAAAAGGTATGTTTCAGTATTTCCTCGCTTTGAAAGAGGGGAGGAACAGAAGTGCTCCTCCAGCCTGCAGAAATCTCGCCAAACTCCAGAAGCCCAAGACAGGCATCAAATGACCTTGAGTGTTTCAAGACCTGTTAACCATGACAACAGAATTACCTGGGCAAGGACCTTGCTGTTGTCCCAGTCCCTTCCTCTGTAACTACATTAGAAGACCAAAGTATTAGGCTTGATCATACAAACAGAAGAGATCCAAATACAAAAAATATTCATCTACTCAATTTCATGTCATTCCCACCAAGCAAGAGGCTTAACAGACATTTATATTAACCATGCCTGCATCTGGAAACATTTTTACAAATGTAAACTGCATCTCAGAGGTCCTTCATTCGCTGTTAATGTATACACAGACTATGGTTCTATTTATTTCCAAGTAATGCTGTTGACAGGAGCAACAACAACTGAATTTCATGCCAGAGAAAACCACAGGAAATAAAAATGGGTAAGAAAGAAGAACGCATTTGGAAAGCAAACTGGCAGCTATTGGAGTTGGAGATTTGCCAGGCCATCTATATATACTTATGCATATCAAAATAGGACAGGTTCAAGTTCAAAACTCAAGCGGCCACACTTCTAACGTGATGCCTTCAAGAGCGGTGCAACAGTGGTACAGAACCCTTCCTGACAGACTGTCATGCTGCTTACAACCCACACCATTGCTCTTTCCCAGGTTTTCTCAAATATACTCAAATATACCTTGACCTTCATGTTTCTGCATGTCCCTGGGTCAGATTCACAACTGATTTTTTCTTTGACTCTGCCCTGCCTACAGTAATCTGAGCATCACTGCTCTTTCTTGAGAGTTTGATGTGGTTTTAAGAGGAAAATTAACACTATCCTGACCAAAATCAGGATGGAGTTTCAGTCAAGTTCCAGTCCTCTTTTCAGGAGGTTACGTGAATTTCTGTTTAACATGGAGTAGAAGGTATTAAAAGCTCAATATATTAAGTTCGTTTACCAGTTACCCTTTTTCCTAATATTAAGAGTAAAGAGTTTTCTGCATATGCCTTTTGGATCTAAAAGACTATGATAAGCAAGGTGTACCGAACTCCACAGGAAAGGATGCTGCTTCCAGCACCATCTGCCACTGCCAGGTTAATATGTCGCTCCAGAAGCTGAAGTAACAAACACTGGTTTCCCAAAAACCCACTGTCTAACCTCCTTCTCCCTAACAGGATGAACAAGATATGCTGGCACTGTGGCAAACCCTAAATCACTGATGCACTGTTTGAACAAGCAGCACATGTCAAACAAGACATACAGTGGCTGAGTGTGCCTGCACTACCCTCAGCTGAGGCACAAACTTGGGTCTCTCTCCTCCGCTCAGCTGTCAATTTTCACAAAACTCATGAGAACACAATTACGCCTGAAATCCGAACCATCTGGTCAATCGCAGACAGATTTGCAAGGAAGCAAATCAAAAGTGTGGGAGAGGTGAGAGAAAGAATAGCTGTTAAACAAGTAGCTTAATCTCATCAGGAAACTATACTTAAACACGGTCACATTTATCTACATGGGTAATAAATACCCAAGTCATAAAATTACATTAAAATGGTGTTTGATGGCCCACCTTAAACACCACACTCAAACATAACTGATGCTTAAATTAACCAAAAGTATGTGTTCTTAACATTGACGGGGTTTTTTCTCCCCCAGTTCTGGCAAGCAAACATAGACACTATGGACTTTCACAGAAACTTCACACACTTGTGACTACTGGATGCTAGAAAATGAATTAAAGTAAATGTTAAGGGAAGTCAGACAGAGCCCTCTCTTTTGCCACCAAAAAAACCCCAAATCCACAAGCACTCATGCCACTGTCCTAAAGAGTCAACTTTCCTGAACCCATGTCCGCCCAAAGAGCAGCAGCTCTGCCCCTTGCTCTTGGAACACCATTTCTATTTTTAGTTCCACATAAGTGAGAAGCAGTAATAAAGCTATTAATCTTTCCTCTCCTCCTTTACTTAAATTACAAAACTGAGGTGAGTCTCTAAGCTATGAACTATTAAACTCCTTAAAAAGCGTCAATTCCTTACCCTTTAGAACTGTAACATTTAAACAAGAAGTTTTACAGTTATGCTGTATGAATCGAAAGAAGTAACACCATAGGCATTATCTAGTAAAGCATTTGTGAAAACGTATAACAGAAATATTTAAGAAAAAAATTAAACATAACCTCCAGGTACTGCTGTCTTATTAAATCTCATAGACTTGCAATGTTCTACCTTTTAATGGGGTCACTAAAAATTCCCTTCTCCTTTACAGGGAGTCAAGGCGATTGAATCTTTTTTATTCTGCCCAGGAAGCAGAATCACTGAGCTGTCCAATTTGGTTCTACTTTGAGTTCAGCTGTGAGTGAAATGGTTCTGGTTCGATTTCAGCCTGCACTAATGAGGCCAATGACCCTCTTAGAGAGGTCTTAATTCTTCAACAGCTTTAGAACAACTGAGACAGAACTACTGAACTGTGAAGGTGAACCACTGGTATTTTTTTAGTATTATTCTCCATTCTGTCCTTTACATATTTTCTAACAGAAGGTATAGTTGTTGGTTGGTACAAAACTTTCCCTAAGCTCGCCACCATGATACTCACCTATTTCCTAAACTGCTACTTTACTTAAATGTTTATTACTTTATATTGTTCAACATCAAACAACTTCTGCATTGTGTTGGCTATTCAGGCAGCTTAAGTACTTTTGAAGTTTTCTACAATTGTCTCTGTAGCTGACAAATTCAAATAGCACACATACAAAACTTTAGAGAAACCCCATTGCTGAGCTTGCACCAGAACCACTGGTCTCCTTTTTTCTTTATGAACTAGTTTTCAGTTTATCCTAGTCCTTTGTTCTCACCCTAAGCTTAGTTTTCTTCTCTAAAAGAATTTGGCAGAAGGCACTTTTCCAGTCCAAACAACATCAACCAGTTAAGAAAACAGTAAGAAAAGATGAAGAAGTCTACTTCAGTAACATTCACATACTAAAGCCCTGTCCTGCATAGGAGTGCTCTTTTGAATTGAGGCCATAAGCAGTAGTTAAAAAAATACACTGAAGCTGGTGCTGCCACCAAAAGATGCATTTCCTTCCTCTTTCTGTTTGCTGTTTGTACCTACCTTCTCTCACCACACCCATAAAAGGAACTGGGATAGGGACTGGGTGTTCTATGTCACCCAGCAAAAAAAGAGGTGGATGGGTAGTTTTAACATGGGCCATGTTAAAACACAGATCTGGCTGTGATCCCTCAAATCATTAAATATTTGCCCAATAAAACTGAAGCACTGGTAGGATGAGTCTGAAAGGCTGGGACTGGTTTCTTCTGCGGCATTCCCTGCTCGAAATGCTTTGTGGGGGGAAAGGAAAAACACAGAACAGCTTCAGACACAGAATCCCTCACTGGTGTCATGGAACATTTTTGGGAATGCAAACATATTAGCTTACTTCTTTCAGTAAGTGCCCACACAAGTGGTTGAACTATTATCTGAGCCATGCTGGCTGCAAGAGCAGTGCAATTCCATGCCTATGCAGTCACGCATTTGACATGTCATCCTCAGCATCGGAGTTTACATCCCACTGCAACAAACACCAGCAGATTACATATCTTGGAGCTGTACTTTGGCTCTGTTCACACTGGGGAGTTACACCACTAAGATTATATTCCATAAAGGATTTACTAACTACCCTGTCTAATTAAGGTTGCACAACTCTGCCATTTTTCAGCACTTGCCAAACTAACCTTTGGCAAGACTTTTCTGTCCCTCTCACACACGACAAAAAAGGGAAAGTGATGTATTCTGTTCATCTGTTTGAGTCTCATTCTTAAAATGTTATTTCCCAGAACAAAATTTCAGAGAAAGTAAGTTTTCTTCTCTACAGTAAACACTCCATTTTTTTTCTTTCCAGCTTTCTTAAAAAGCTCTAAAACTTCCAGGCTTTAGAAAAGTTACATTAAATGAGAGTGAGAAATTGCATCTTTGACATACAGGCATAATCTCTGACATGTTCCAATACACATGATGACACTGTTCAAGTGCAAAAAAAAATTCACTGCAAAGAATTTGTGGACAAAGTATTTAACTCTCCAAGATTTTGCTTGTCTAAATCAGAGCTGGACAACAGCTTTCCTATAATTATTTCACACGGTTCTTAAAAGCCTACCATTAAGGAAACGAACAGGAAAAGGTAAAGAGAACAGAGACACATCTCTCAGGTATTCTTAGTCATATCCCTTCAGTAATGAAGGGAGAAGAAGACTAATGTGAACAGATATGCTAAAAACAAAGGCCCAGATGAACTAGGAGGGATAAAAATAAATGTGAAAAATATCAAACTCAGCCATATGGAGGAATAGAACCCAGAATTCCTAAAACCTTGTTTTCCTTTGTCTGTGAGCATATGAGCTAATTTAGAAGCATTTCACAGCCATTGCTGGACTTAAAATTATAGAATCACACCTTTCTGTGTATGTACTCATCAATAATTTCATCTTTACTATGCTTTGGTAGGCTTGCAATAGTTCTTGTATTATACAGAGTAGGTGGAACAGGAATAAATAGCAACAAACAACAAAAACAATAGTGTGTGCTTTTACTCTAAGCTTTGTGCCAGGAGGCAGCAGCTTTCTGAAAAAAAATGAACTTGGGAGAATATTTCATTATCTAATCTTTTGGAATGACCCTTTACACTGAAATGATACAATAGAAAAATGAATTACAAGCTTTACTGCTTCTGACACATTAGATTACATTTGCTGGCATTAGATGAACTACAAAGAACTATGGTAACTATAACCCACGTCTCCCAAAAGGAGATGTGGGATTTACTGATGGGATTTCTCATGCCATTAGAAAAGGACAAGGGTCTTTGTACAGCACTCTTTGCAGACACATCACATGCACAAAGAAGTTGACACCAAGTTCACTGCACACCTTCCCTCCTCTTACGCAAAGCTGCAATGGGCCTTTGCTCTGAGGCCATGGGGGAAACAGCTCCAATGTCCCCAGCTCATTCAACTCTGACCCTTCCTATCGAGACAGCTCAAAAGGTAAACACAAACTTCCTCTTACAAGCAGCAAAACGAATGCAAAGATTCCTGATTGATCTCAGCATAACCTACACATCAGGCAAAGCTTCATTTAAATCAGAGATTGCCTAGAAACTCAATGCACGCCCACAGCATAAACCAGGAGTTTATGTGCGGTACATTGCTACCCAAATCTACTGAGTCATATGAGGTATTTTTGCACATTCTAAGAAAACGTTTAACAAGAACAATTTTCCTTCTCCATTTCACACACTGCCTGACCTCAAAAACAGAAGTTGTTTCCCTGTGCCTCCCCCTGCCCAGTCCCCAGAGTAGTGACCAGACCCCAAAGCAAAATACTGCCAGTGAAAAATCATGCTGCAGGAACTGAGGAGAGTAGAACCAAGGCAGGGTTAAAGGCACAGATAGGTCTTCTGAAATAACACTGCCTGCCTTATATGGGACAAAAAAATTTACTCTATCTCATCTGCTGTCCTTCAGCTTCTGCTGCACTTCCTGCCCGAGGAGAGGGGCCAACCTGTCACGAGAGGCAACACAGACAGGAAATGTCTGCACCAAGGAAGTGTTGTCACAGCAACTCCACCTGTATCTTTCACAGCTCTGAAAGACAAAAATATTTGCATTCTTAGAAGATTAGAGGAATTAAGGCTGTTGACTGATAAAACGGAAACAAGATTTTGCATTAGGAGGGAAAAAAAAAGTACGACTGCTGAAAAAATTATAGAGCGGTCACATCCTAATCACATGTATAAATCAGTCAATAAAAGCTAAACCACTTGGGAGGAGAAACTCAATCTGAGTTTTTATTTACCTGGCTGAACAGATAAGGAAAGAGAAAGAGAAAGGAAAGAGAAATTCTCCTCACTTGACAAAACCTGACAATTCTTACAGACATTTTAAAATTAGTCACCATCCTGGCTGACACAGAACACTAACACCACAGGACTGGTTCACTTTTAATTAAGCACTGCATCATTATACCAGCAAGCATAGTCACAGCACCAGGAGTTCTTAGTGTGTGGTAACAGGTGTATTACTCTCTTCCACCTGTCCACAGCCAACTGACCTATCCAATACTGCTGGAAGATTCTGTGTCACTGAGAGTCTGAAACACAAGGTTTTGTCAAGGTGTCCCCTTTGCTGCCAGAATATGAAATACTCCAGGCACACTCCTGAACACCCCCTCCCCAGGTGCACACAACCCTGCAGAGCCCACGGCTTCTCTCCCTTGGTGCTGACAGAGGAGTAGATGATTGCTGCAGCCAGAGGACACTCACCCTCTGCCAGCCCCTGGCGCAGGCTGGGCACAAGCACCGCTCCCTACGGTGGGACCGAGCTGCCTGGAGCACAGTGGAGCAGAACATCAGCATCCTGAGTGTCAGGACTGCACTGCCAGCTGATTACTCGGCTGTCCTAGAGACTCCTAATTGCAACACTGCAACAACACCATCACAGGCTCCTACCGACTCCTGCATTCAGACAGCAGGAGAGGCAACAAAAC
The DNA here is from genome assembly GCA_013400675.1 of Oxylabes madagascariensis. Classification (NCBI taxonomy): domain Eukaryota; kingdom Metazoa; phylum Chordata; class Aves; order Passeriformes; family Timaliidae; genus Oxylabes; species Oxylabes madagascariensis. The sequence continues at coordinate 66,793 of VYZR01021908.1, read as the reverse complement.
CGTTTGCCTACGTGTAATTAATTAAGCAAACTTCTCTCTAGCAGTCCTATTTTTGGTGATTTTATTAGGTACACGGATATTACGTTTAGTCTGCCATGCCTGATCAAAGCAGATGAAATGTGTAAGACTGCTTTAAAACTAGTTTTGTAGGTGAGCAAAAGGTCATCAGAAATTCACCTCCACATATATGCTCCATCTCCCTCCCATGTACTGCACTATTTAGTGCTATCTGGTGTACTCATATATTAAATGACAAATTATAGTACAGGGGGAAAAGGTACTTGCCGACAAAGGATCAAGCACTCTTGAGTTTGCTTTTTTTAGAATGCATCTTCCAACAAATGCAGGAAAATATTTAGAAGTATTATTCAAAGGTGCCTTTCAAATCACGCTAATATGCAGATTCCAAGTGCCCTGGCTGAACAGCTCCTACAAGAGCAATGCATTTATAAAAAAAGCCTTTAAAAAAGGAGATTTAGAAGAGGTATAAGAAGGCATTTCTGGAATCATACAAAAATAAAATAACATTGCTAGACTTTCTTCATAAAAAGACACTCAACTTTCATTTTCATAAGAAACCCTATGGAGCTCAAGAGAACAACAGAGATATTTATTATACTCTGCCCTTTAAAAATCAAAATAAACCAATTATGCACAAGTTCTCTCTCATACTTGCATCTTAAGAAGAAAAAGATTGGGGAGAGGACAGTGACCTTTACAATTGCTCTTCCCAGTCCTTTATTTTGTTTGTCCAGTCGTATGCTCTCTCTTTACATAATAGCGAGTGCATCTGCAAACAGAAACACCTACATTTATCAAAAAGCACAGATTAGAGCTACTGATATAGACACAGATCGGGTAATTTCTGCAATAAATCCTCTATGATCCTAACAAAAACCCCCAGGTTCAGACAGGGGTGAGGAACAGAAGGGCAGACATAGTTCAGGAGTTCTTCCTCAGCTCTTCCAGCTATATTCAATAAAACATACCAACAATTACACAACAGCAGCAAAGCCCAGAAGGATAAGCTAGCACTCACCATATTCTCCTCATTCGGTGTTGAGTTTTCTCCTACACACTACACACAAATTACAGGAGCAAAAAAAGTCCGCCCTGAATCTATTGTGCAAGACTGAGTTTAAGTTCCTAATTACAAATGATTTATGTCGCTTCTTACCCAAGAGATGACCCAAGCTTGGAAATGGAAAAAATTACCCAAGCTTGGAAAGGGAAAAAATAAATAAACTAAAGAACTAAAACATACTTGCAACACAACTGAAGCAGACACTCCCTCCAATTAAAAGACAAGTAAACTTAATTTATCTGGGTACCCTCTATAAGATGAACAAATGAACACAAAAACCCTTCCCCAACCACTCAGCTACTCAAAGGAAAAAACTTTAACCTTTTCAACGAGCCCATGCATATCTACTATCTTGTATTTACTTTTGCAAAGATAGAACATACTGAAGCCTACCTTTGACTTAGTTTTTTGGAATTTAAAACAGAAGAATTCCGGAGCAATGTCTCTTTCAGATGAACCACTGCAAGTCTTGGACACCAACTCTAATAAAGCAGTATTTCAGTTCTGAGTTAGTTATGTCATAGTGTACAAAAAACGGGATGTAGTGGCAGTTTTTTATAAATCTATTAATCTGAAAAAAGACACACAGATTACCCTGCCTGCATATGTTGAAGCCAGAATGATACACTTTTCAGGTTTTTTCTGCAAGTGGTAGTGAGCACTGATGAGGTTAAAGAAAGGACAAAGAAATAAGCTGCTCTTTCTAATTCACAGCTTTTGGTATAAAACATGTTAACATCTTCATGGCAAATAAAATGCATTTAAACTAAACTTTCATACAAGCATTTGCTCAAAATCCTGCCCAAAAGCCATGCTTCGTAGTGAAAAGCAAAAAGAAGGGCCTCCTTACCCGTACACCACCCCATAAAACACTTCTGCATAGCAGTTTGTAAATACTTCAAACAAATATACTAACACATTTCAAGACTGTAAAACAAATGATTTCAAATTGTCAAGATACATCAGCAACACCGACCAAGAGATGCTTCAGGAAGATTCTAGGATATGCATATCATGCTAAGACCACCTTCCAAGCAATAGGCAAAAGAAACCACACAGTTCTGCAGTCAGCAGTAAAACTACCCTCAGGAAATGGCTTTCAAAAATTGTCATGGGACAATGAATTTTAACCAGCACATTCAGTACACACAGTGAATCCTCGGGGTCAGGAGCTGTATGACTTCAACATCACCATTATGTCCATAAACTTTCCCATTTCCAATTAATAATACACAAGACACCTTGAAAGTCAATCCTTCCTTCTGGAAGGCCTTTGTGCTTTACGACATAAAGCAGACTTTTACAAGTGTACCTGCCACTGCAAACACTATGTGGACTTCTTTTAATGAGCAAACATATAAAAAGGTTTTTAAACAGCGTATCTGGATAAGCTTGAGCTGTACCAGGCAAGGCAGTTTTGAAGCAGTGCAACGTTGCGACAGCTCTAGCCCAACAGATCAGAGTCTAGCTCGCTGCTGCTGCTGCTGCCACCATCTCCTTAAGAACGGGAAGCTCACCTAGAGTATCCATAGAAACTTTGTGCATCTTGGAAAGGCACACGACAGGGTACCAAAAGCCACACTGGCACAGAGGCGTCAGCTCTCGTTGCCTAACAAGACTCCGTCTGGGTCAACACTGACTTTCTGACTAATCAGGAGTCTGACCAGACTCCAGAGCTGTGTGCTGCCATTCCTTGTTTTTCTTGTTTACACAAGACCTGCGGATGCAGCCTGGGCAGAAGAGAAGGAAAGAATTTTAGGAGGGCTGCTCATACTTTGCACTCAGTAGATTCATTTCTTCCCTTTCCAAAGCACATACAAAGAAGTGAGGGCTGGTTTTTTGCACAAAGTGCAGTAGCCAGGATGAAAATCAGTGCATTCGAGGACAAGACCAGAGCCTTCCTTAATAATTCACTTCAGTCCATCACCTTGATGAGCCTATGAATACTAAACGAGCAAAAACAAGTTCAGTAATAACCACAAAGCAAGCATGCAGAGGGAAAAACCCTACAGATACTGTAATTAGCTCTGCTAACAGTAAATGAAGAGTCATACAGTTGAGAAATACTCCGTATCACTACTTGAATGAAAAAGGTTCCCTCTGCTTCCCTCCATTCTGAAACGGCAGAAAAGACAGTCGCTGTTGCAAGGAATAGAAGACCTACTCTTCTGACAAGAGCTTTGTGTCAAACTTCTTAGCCTTGTCTCCTGATATTTCTAAGGGGAGATGATTTAGAGATGCACTCACTTAATATAAGAAAAGTTTAGTTCTACCAGCTACATGCACAGTAGGAACCACCTCTCTTTTGAAGAGATGTATCTTTTTCATGCAACACTAAAATAACGTGACAAAGATACTAACGAGAAGTCATATTTCCCATTTTACTAGGACAAAATACTGACTGCAAAACACTTAAAACATATAAAGTTTCTGGCTATGATTTAAAAAATATTTCAGTACACAGCATCTCAACCCACAAACACATCTGTGTAAGACATCTGAAAGAAGAACATCCTGCATATCTACTACATTCAGATATTCCCCTATACATTCCCTTATGAAAACAGTCTTTTAACATATTGGTATGTTTTAAATTAGTAAGACATTCTTACCTGTGTATCCTGCCCACCAGCCCCAGGAAGCGACCATAGCTAAAAGCCATTTAAATAACACTCCTTCGATATACCAGAAGCTTTTACTGTCCAATATTCGGAGAGGCTGCAGCACAATTAAATACAAGACGTAGGACGGAATAGCGACCAGGTTGTTGGCGACCATAAAAGCGAACCTGAGGAGTGCTTTCAGGCAGGTATAGCCCACCCTCTGGGCCTGCTCCAGAGTCACGGCCATGCTCTTCACAGCGGAGGGCGCGGGACCGTCCTGCGGGCAGAGGGAGAACGAGGGGGCAGAGGGAGAACGAGGGGGCAGAGGGAGAACGAGGGGGCAGAGGGAGAACGAGGGGGCAGAGGGAGCGCTCCCGAGCGGGGACAGCAAAGGCGAGGCGGCACAGGTAGCGCACCCTGCGGGGGCGAGGCGCGGGTCTCCGCCGGCCCGGCCCCACAGCCCCGGCCCCGGCCGTGACTCACCGGGCAGGCAGCGACCCCCGCCCCAGGGGCACGAAGGCTCGGGCGGGACCCTCCGGCCGGCGCCGCCTCGGTGCCCGGGCTCCGAGGGAGCCCAGCCCGCGCTCCCGGCGGGGCACACTCGCCGCTCCCTCCCGGCCGCCCTCCACGGCCCCCTCCCCGCAAAG
>VYZR01021908.1:0-14134 GCA_013400675.1 Oxylabes madagascariensis | reverse complement strand
TTTTTTTTGTTTATGTTCACAGACATCACACAGCTTCTTGGTATCTTTACCACTTCAGAGAAGCAGAAAGTATTTGCATAAAAGCAGGTACCACTTGGATTTGGTGAAACTGAGTTGTCTTCCCTCTTCTTACTAGCTTGCTGTCAGGATTCCATGAGATCACATTGTCAAATAGAAGGCAACATGAACTCAGCAGGAGGGAGGGAGACAACTGAATCCTCTATTTTTCAAGAAGACAGCAGCCAATTTAGGCCAATTCCCAGGCTTGACTATTACAATAGCTTTTATTCACCCAAAGCAAGGAGTGGAAAATTATAAGTATTGTATCTTTAACTGAACAAGATCTGTCACATTTCATATGATCTGATCAAGGCAGGAAATGAGGGGTGGAGGGACAAGAAAAAGCAAAGAGAAATCTAGCTAATCACACTTGGCTGAGTTACAGATCTTTTCTCTCAAGGCTCAGTGTGTTACACCTGAGATGCTTCCAGAGGAGAAGCAAACAGAGTCTGGGAGATGCCAGGCATATTTAAGAACTTTTCAGAGAGCTAAGAACAGAACCCCAAGAGCCATGCTGCAGCACCCAGAAACATCACCACTAGGGTTGTGTGCTGACCGTCAGTGACGCTATTCCTTTGTGGTAGGATTTTAAGGCTTCGGCAATGCAGGAGAGCGTGGAGCTGTAGTTGTCCTCCTGCAGGCCTGTCAGGCACTGCTCTGCATGGGAGAACTCCTTCAGGCTGTTCAGCCAGAAGTAGAAGTGCTCTGAAGCCACTTGAGTCAGCAGGCTTTGGTACAGTTCTCTGGCCATGTCGTGGTTGCCCTGTAATGACAAGAATGTTTCTGGAAGGGAATGTGAAAAAAGGCTGGGGATTTCTACAAAACTTACACAAATAAGCAAAGAGGAACATCTCCAGAACTACTCCCAGCTTAAAAACAGAAATAGTGAAACTTTTTCCAATGATTTGATTGTGGCAATACTAATAATAAATAAAAGCACAAGTGCTTACTTTATAGAAATACCAGCCTGTAAGAAAGCATAGTATTTATTTACACAAGATAATTCAACAAGATGAGGAAAAACCATTTAAATTTACAAAAAAAATTTACTTAAGCATCTCCTACTAGGGTTTCTGTGTAATTCTAACCCCAACTGTGAATTTACTGAAGGGAAAAGGGGAACAGTATATTTTTCTTCCTTCTTCACATTGAAGAAAGAGAACCGTATATCACATTCTGAACAGCAGTCAGACAATACAGATTAGGTATGTGCCCAAGAAAGTGCCAGGACATCACTTACTTCCTTCTCAAATACTTCAAAAGGACAAGTAAAAAAACCATTTTGATGGGATGAGTGTCCCAAATGATATATATCTGAATCTGCATTTCAGGGAATCAGGAGAGAATCAGGAGACAAAGTAATTTTTTTTTCTCCCATTCACTTCCTCCTCCCAAGTCCTACAATTTTCCTTATTCCCTTATCCAATTCAAAGAAATCCCTGGCATTCCTTCAATCACAGCAAACCATTTTTCTCCAGGTATTTTCACTTACCATCCTGGAAGCCTGCCTGGCTATCCTGTAGGCTGTCCATCCATTGGAGGCGTTCTCAAGCTGCTGTTTGATAACAGTTTTGATTTCTGTGGACAAAGCTTTCTGACTGGAAACAAATATCACTGTGGCAAGAGAAACCTGGTATAGAGTGGAGGAGTGAGGAAGAAAGTTATATTTCAGTAACTAAAGAAAAGAAGAAAAAAGAGCCATTTCTGTTTTATTTTGGGCTGAAAACTACATAAAAGACTACATGTACATATTTTAACCGCAAAACTTCTCAGTTATATATCTTTTAAATAGTTACAGCAATCCAAGTATTTCTTGTAGATAAAAGTAACTGTCATTTAAAGACTCTCTACTCTGCATTTTAGCTGAAATATTTCAAATGCTCCAAATAAATTAACAGAAAGCTTGTAATTTTTTTTTTTAATTCAAATTCTTTTCCAAGTAGACGTGATTAAAGTGTTTTTCTCTCTTATAATATATTAAGTCATTTGCCTCAGAGCATCCTATATAAATGGAGCTAGCTGCCATTTGGCCTTTAACCACTACTTTAGATACCCCAATAATTTCAACAGCCAGGTTTGCCTAAGCAGTGCCATCTGCTGGAAAATCTAATGGAAGACACTCCACAGTACAGCTCCATCCAGGAGGTATTTCTACACTGAACACATGGAGTCAGAAGTTAAAACAAAATTGAAAATAGTGGCTACAGACTGCCACATCAACCTGGACACATAACAAATGTCTTAAGCTGCCTTTTAAAACACAATCCATCCACAGTTGTTTATACAGACTTTATCCATCAAGTGAGGTCTTACCAAGAGTTCCTGCTTTTTATCTGTGGTAGATTGTCCAATTAATTTATAGAGGTCCATTAGGTCTCCCAGCATCCCATCTGCCAAGACAGGCAGCTGCATGGCAATGGCTGCCAGGCAGTGGCACATGAGGATCCTGGCATTGTCCTGGGCACTGTGCAGCTGTGTCAGCAGGGACTCCACCACGGACTGGCTCAGGTGAGGGCGGCACTTCACCAGCTTCACCATGCAAGTCAGCGTGATCTGCAACTCACACAATCCACAGGAGCAATCAACACAATGTCTTCAAAACCAAAAAAGCCAGGCACACCTACTCAGCTGCAAGCAGGACTGCAGAAATACAGATCTGGTATTTTCAGAACTATGTACTCTACAAAAGATGAGTTTTTTCTAAGAGCCCAAGTCTTTGTCCCTGAGCTATCAGCACAAAGACACATCACAAATTCAAGAAACACTAGTAGTCTCTCACACCACCAGCCTATAAGGTAAATAACTAGAAAAACTACTGATAGCTTCTGAAGTGGGAAAATAAGAATAACAATTTACTAAAATGTTGTGAAAATGTACGTGGCAACTCCAAAAAACAAATTCTCTCCAAGATTTCTCTGTCCTCCAGAGACACCTCCATCCAATGTTCATGTTTTATTACAGCTGTTCCTCTGAGAGGAATGCTCCCTGCCACTGCAACAATCCTCTTATCCTAGAGCTGAGAGGAGTCGTACTATAGCTATGCTCAGTTTCTCTACTGCTCTGAACTCTGATTATGGGCAAACCAGAAAAATCTTCTTTTCCCTCCAGTCTGTTATGCTTCCACCAGAAAGGATCTGGTGCACATCAGCCTCTGTTATACAAGCTGTTATTATAACTTACAGCTGTGAAGGAGAAGACAACAGTAATACCACCTTTAAGGTTGCCTGAGCTCCTGGGCTGTCATCTTGACTACAGAGAACAAGAAGAGCTTCCAAGCCAAAAACTGCATCTTGCTCCAAAGGCAGAAGATCTACAAAAAGAAAAAGAGTTAGTTTGTTCTCTCTTCTGTTCTCTGACCATAGTTTGTGTAATGCTTGCACTGCTGTTGCAGTCATGACAATAAAGAATCTTCCTCATACTTCTGCTTTGCCTTACTTTACTTTGATGAGAACCAATTCTGTCATTCCATGTCTTGGGTAACTTGGGTAACAGCAGCCACACTGGCACTTGCAAAGCATGCATAAATCTTGGGACTAAGACTTCTAAATGCCCTGTTATTATTTTGCAACAGACTTTGTGCAGAGGGCTTTCAAAGGTTGACCAACAATTCACTAGTCTTACAGCAAAGGTAAAACAAGCATTCATTTAGCACAAGTTCTACTGTGTGCAGTAATTTTCTCTGAGTGAGACAAGGATGGAACCTTCCCCACCATTCATAAAACCATACAGAGTATTCCCTACTAGATTACAGTCCCCGTTCTCCCTAACCAGCATGAGGGATCAGACAGATTTACAGCCAGGTTCACAGACAGGACGAGTTAATACGTGTTAAGTGCATAAGCCTGACTGTAAACAGAGCCAGTGCAGTGCCCTTGCTTTCCCTTACCTTTTTCCTGGCAAGAGGCTGATATGTTGGTCAGAATCCTCACTCCATGAGCTGCAATGCCACGGTTATTATGGTAACAGCACTCCTGTGCTAGTTTTACCAAATCAAAGGACCTTGCAGTTGTAGCTGCTGCTCCTAAATAGAAGCAAGGCAAATGGAATATAAAAGTGCACAGCCCATAAATATACCTCATATCTTTAAGTACATTTCTGCAAAACAATTATATTAATTTAGTTTTTTTTCTTACATTTAAACAATAGGGTGAAAATATTTTTCTCTCTTCAGACAAAACCAGAGACTCTCTCATTCTTGAACACTACACAAGTTAGACACATGAGAAAGAACATTTGGACCTAAAGGTTGATGTTTCAGACTCAGAGAATTATTGCCTTAAGAAATATTATGTCTGATTAAAAAAAGCTGGTGAGTCTATTAATTATTAAATCACGCCAGAATGATTGAAGAGGATGTACTATTTTTTTTTTTTCATTTCTGCAGCCCAAGTATTGAGCTCATAACACTCATTAGGGCAGTCTGGCTTTCAAAAAGAAAAAAGAAAAGAATGTGATCATAATTTTGAGAACAAGATACCTTGAGTCACTTTTAATGTCTACTCTTTTTTCTACAATTTCTCCAGAATATTGGCACAAAGCCGAAAGGTTCACCTGGTACTGCTGTAGGTCAAGCCCACGAGGGAGGAAGAGTAACATGCCAGCCCACTCTTACACCATGAAGCCTCCCTGCTACTCAAAAATTATGCAAATCCATGGTTTCAAAGGACCCTAAGCAGAATGCAGGTCAGCCATTTGAGAGGCAATATATTTCCACACAAAATGAAGAAAACTTGAAGACCCAAAGGCAAAAGCCCTTTTGATACACCACAGTACCCACAAAACCATCGTTAGTCATGAGTATACAGTGTCCCATTTTAAGTTTATATATGATGAACACAGTCTGAGTCTCAGTGTTCTGAAGTTCAAAAATAGTTTCAGAAAATGCTACAAAGTGTTTAGATGAAACTGATCATCAGCAGAAAACCAAGCTATTAAAATGCCAAAGGTCTAATCCAGTTTTCTTACCTGGAGCATTGCTGAAGTACTGTTTAATGGCAATGGTCCCTGATAATGTGGAAAGAACAGATAACATGCCCATTTTCAAGCTGTCGTAAGGAGTGTTAAGAGCAGATTCACAGAGTGCCTAAAATTCAGCAGGAAAAAAATAGAGAGGTAAGAAGCCCCATGAGCTATCTGTATGAAAAATTTAGTTGCACTTCTCCGAGAAGTTTTAAGAATCAAGATTTTCTCACAGGAAATACTGTACTAAAATCAAGTTCTCAAGCATCTGGTTTAGAGGACTGAGGATGTGGCTTGCAGAAAAGTGACAGTGGGTCCTATATGCTAGGAAACATCAATTTTAAGTCATCCATTAATTAGAAATCAGTGGCAAAAATATTATCTGGTCTCATTGATCCAATGCTGTAAAAGATTTTAAGACAGTTTCAGGCATACTGATTATTTTGCATTGTAACAATCTGCAAGGTTTAATATAAATATACACCTCTGAAGAGCAAGGTTTCAAGTGCCATTTCCTTCAGCACTATTGTGTCCAACAGGAGTTTAAGGCTCTTGATAAATAAATTAAGGTGTACTTTATGTTTTAACTCATTTGTAGTGGAACTTCTATCTTAATTTTGTGCCTTTTGCCAGATCTTACCACAGGCCTTATCACATTTAGGTTTGAATAATTCTTAAAATGCACGTTGTTCTCAATTCCTTATGTCAACATTGCCCACAATTTAGTCATTCGCTTATTTTGGATGCTTTTTTAGTCAACAAGAGGGACAGTAATATGAGACATAAATAGAAAATATAAGTATATTCTGCTTTAGAGTGTGCCAAAACTGAATGACAAAGAGCCAGTAACAGAATAAGGAAAAACAACACCGTTCTACAGAACATAAAAAAACCCCCACGGTGTTCTTATCAGGTATATGTACTGTGCAACGGTTAAATTCTAAATATATCTGTGATTTGTACCAATTAGTGTTTTGCTAATCTACTGAATAGAATGGCATCAACAGACAGAGGAAGATCTAATGACTGGGGTAGTTAATGAGTCTCAGTGTCTCCCAAGGCACTGTTGTTTTACTCCAGTGCTATCAGATCAGCTTTCGGGGCATTTCTGAAACAGTAACTGTGAAGACTGCCAGGAGCACAGAGGAATTAGCAGGATGCTCTAGGCAGCAACAGCTTCTGAAGCTGATGTCTAGAAATCAGTGAAGCCTCCACAGTGCAAAGACCATTGACTTACACAGGACAGACTTAAAATGCTGAAGAAACTAACCAATGTCTCTTGGTAAAAAGGTACAAGAGGCAGGCCTTGCCACGGGAAAAGGAGAGACCCTTCCAGTCCCTGTTGTATAAACATAACTATGGGGAACAACTTCTCAACTCAAAATGCCAACTTTTTATTTCAGAAGTCAGACAAACTCTTATTATTCTGTATATACTTGCCATTCAGCAAGCAGTAGCAAGCTTCAGACAATTAGTTTTGTTTAAACCTAGTCACTGGCTTAGTTCTGACATCAGTGGAACTTTTTCTCTATGCATTTCAACCATCAGGTTAAACTTTACTTCAAAACACCACATGGCAATGAAAGCCACGTTGTCAATGTCTCTCACTTGTACTGAGGTAACTACTAACGAAATATAATGGGATAGAGTAGAATTCTCTCTGCAAAAAATCCGTAAATCTGTAATTCCTTAAAATTCCTGAAAGGAAATAAATTTCTGGAGTTAACCCATTATGAAGAATAAAGCAGTTCACTAAATCAAAAAGCTCTGCACACTCCAAATCATCAGCTCCAAGAACTGGGGGCAAAGCAGAACATGCTTTATTTTTCATACTATTGTTAACAAAAACTTACATAATTTTTCCTCCCAGCTGCCTTATGCTCCAACAGCACAAAAGTACCAAAGTAGCTTCCAATAGTAACAAAAGCAAAGAAAAAATGACCCAGGAAAAAGTAGTGCTGTAACCCTGTGCCATTAAGTTCTTGAAATATTTACTTTCCCATTAATGTAAACTGAAGTTATTTTCCACAGTCATTTCCACTAGAAAAAAGGGAAAGAAGAAAAAATTCATATGCAACTGTGACTGAAAGAAGGCAGCAGTAATATCTACAATATAACACTAGTTTCCCCACATAGCGCAGGTGCACTATAAACACCTTCTCATTGATACAACAAGAGACACAAGGCTACAATTGAAAAAAATCCATTAATTCTAAGAAATGAAATCAAAATTCCATTTGTCCCTTCAAGTACACATCACTGGATGAGATGTTTTGACAAATCCCAGAGGCTGTTTTGCACCAGAGCATTGGTGTGTACTCAGTGTGGTAACATCAGTATAAACATTAAGCTCTCATGTCTGTTACCTGAAATGGGTCTGTCAGATGGAAAAGCTACTTCCTCACCCTCCAAAGGCCTCCTAGATGGCACATGCCTTCCCTCAGTAATAATGCTTCAACTTTAATCCTTGAGTGTCAACACATTCAGCTGAAGATGTTCTATGAACTGCTCGTTAATACTTGGCCTTTCTGCTTAGCAGAGTAACCTACCTAACTTAAGAGCATGGAGATGGATGTTACTCCTTTCTTTACCTCCCAAATCGTTCCTCTGGAAAGAATTCTACGACTCCTTGGGAAGTTTCATAATAAACTTTAGCTTAAAAAACATATAGACCTGAATATTTTCTCTGCTCCATGTATGTGGTGTCTTGTTGGCCAACAGCTTCAAATCCTGGATTGCAAGCCTCTTCACGGCCTTCCTGGGGTCATTTTTCAAGTACTGCAACAAAAGTTGAATCTGCAAGAAAATAAATTCATTGTTTAAGAATGATGCTACTAGAAGGAAGTATTTTCAAAAGCACTCGGGAAGAAATTTTGAGCACACTGAGCCAAAACTAACTTGAAAAAGTATGAACATGCCAGCCATGGTTTTAATCACCATCCCCACCCCGGCTACATCAGTTTTATGCAGTATTGGGTGTTGTGCTGCAGAAATATAGTCGAAATCTTCATTAAAAAAATAAAAGCAGCACATTAAATGTTCTAATGTTATTTCAGTAGACTTAGATTCAGTACCATCAGAAGCTTTGCCTGAAATACAGAAGTGAGCCACAGCAGAGTGTTTCAGACAGATCAATGCTATTATCTATCAGCCACAGACACCAGCCTTGCACAGCTGTACTGGGCTGAAAGAAAGCAAATAGATTTTTGTGACTCCTTTACAAGGATTCACTGGATGAGTCTCAAGTGCCACTGTGTTTAGACCTGCTCTATAAATCACATCCACAAAGCTCATTATCAGAGCATAAAAAGCATTGTAGTTTTCCATCACTGCTTTCCCATTACTTGGTTTATAGTCCTGAATTTAAGGAACCAATTGAAATTCCTCAAAAGTTCTCCAAGAAATACATTTTAAATGCATTCTATGCTACTGAAATATTCATGTGCTTGCATGAAAGAAAGGCAAAGGGCACGCTCACAACCCAAGACAATATACAGAAGTGCAGAGTGAAGCCTGGCTTCCACAGGCAAGTTGAAGTCTTTTCAGAAAAAGCCAGGGTGTTTATTCTCCTGCATGCTGATCTATCCTTGTTGATTTGAATCCCTGATTTAGAAAAAGACGTGTTATGAACTGTAAAAAAGGTACAGTGTTTGATACAGTCACCTGGATGTGGAATCAGAAAAGCAAAAAAAATGAAAGCAGCAGCAGTTTTCAGGGTATTCGTCCTCAACAACACACAGAAGCAGCCAACCCAGCACAGCCATCACCGTTTATTTTGATCAGCAGGCAGAATCTGAGTGTTTTTAAAATGTACTTTGTACTCCAAGAGGCAGACATGTCTTAGGAAGAATTACCTGCTTGGGAATGTCAACCAAAGAAGAAGCAGCAAGCAGAGTAAAGGTGTGCAGGGTGACAATGACCATCTTGGTGGAGGGGTAGGATGTCACCAGCTGCTGCAGCAGCTGCCGGGAGCTGGAGGCCAAGCTGGCATCGTGGTGCATGTGCTGCAGAATAGGGATCAGCTTCAGCTTCAAGTCCACAGGTGTGGCCAAACCTGCAAAAAGGAAAGAAACACAGCCAGAGTCAGTCCTTGGGCTGGCTTTTTATGGCAGTTCTGAGGCACAGAGTGTGTCTGGATTGCTACCACTGCTGAGATTGTGCAAACACCTGCAGCGGCTTCAAATAACTCATGTATAGCTACGTGTGAAATGACAGCACTATCAAGCACTTTCATGGTTGTTTGAGAAAGCTGCTCCTTGCTTCACTACAGGTAACATACAAATTAACTCCTCTGAAGCAACCTATGAGAGTCTATGCGAGTTTATTCATCACACTGTAGATGGGGTTTTATTCTGTACCAAACAGGTGCTTCGAAAACTTAAATTTCAGGAGGATTTAAGATAACCAGACAGATTATTGGTCAGCTAATTTAAAAACTGGAATCATCTAAGGGCAACAGCATTCTGATATCTAATATGTACATACGAATAATAAAGAATTTTCAGAGAAATCAAAGCTTTTCCTCTTTATCATTCAACATAGACACGTACCTTGAATCATCTCACTGATTTTATTACATATTCCAACAGCAAAATCTCTGTGGAGAAAAAAAAGTACCAGGTGAAATAAAAAATAAGAAGCTAAGTAACTAGAAATTAAAAAAAAAATCGACTGAACTACAAAACACTGTGTTTTAACAATTAGAAGTTACACAAGAGAGTGCCTGTCAAAACCTAAGTCTTTTCAGAACCCCTGCACACAGGCATGACCAAATAAGAAAATTAAAGCTTTCAAAAACTGACAAGCAGCACTTCATTTTGCTAATGTAATTTCTGTAAAGTAATTCATGATTAAAGCTGCTATTCCAGTTCTCAATCTCATATTTGAGCTTTCCATTTTAGAAGAAAAAAAAATCTGCTGAACTTATATTCAGATTTCCTTACATTGTTATGGCACATAATTGTTTTGCTATAAAGGACAGCACAACAGAAAATAGTAAGATTTGTCAATGTCAGTGTTAATGGAATTTCCATTCTCTGTAATATGAAAAAGTGAAAAAAAAAGAGTTCTTACTTAGATTGTGCAGAAAAGTTGGCAGCAGCAAATATAGCAGCTTCAACTTCCACATTATCATGGGAATCCAAACTCTGGCGAATACTGTGATGTGCATTCTTCCTTTCTGGAATGATAGATGCCATGCTGCCCAACATCCTACAGAGATAATTCACAGCAAAATCAGGAAGAAATGATGAAACCAAACAAAAATGTAAAAAGACTGGTTAAAAGGCTACATTTATATAAATATGTGCTCTTTCATGACTACTACAGAAATAAACAAATACTAAAAGTAAGCACATAATTAAATGTAACTGATTTTGTTGTGTGGGTTGTGTCAGTGGTTTGATAAAAAATTAATTACATTTCGATACCTTTTAGCTTGAAATTGGCACAGTGAGAAACTTACCAAAAGCTTTTTTAAAATTAAGAGTTCACTATGGCATGATTTATTCCCAACATCTTTCACTGATGTAAGATAAGGTTATTAGTGAAAAAAGTGCAACACTTTTTGTGTCACTGCTAAAAAAGTAACAAATCAACCTATACTTTGCCAAAAATATTTCAAATATACCTTTCAGGCATATTTAGCATAATCCAATTAAAAGAAGAATGTAGGATTTATACTGATGGTAATTTTAGCAAGAGTTCTGTGGAAATATTTACAGAGTCCTCTAGTAATAAAATTCCACAAAGTTTTGTTTAAGCAGCTCTGTCTTTCAACATGTTCTTCGTTATTGACACTATTCAAGGAGGACAAAAACAAAAGTCAACAGAAGATTTTAAACTGAAACTGCCGAACCAACAGCTATTTTAACATTTTATTTGATGTATCCTGTGAATTTATTAGCAATTTAAGTATTTTTGCAAACTGAGAGGATTCCTGGAAATTGTAGCAGTCTGTGAAGATAACCCTCAATGCCAGTCAGCAACTGCAATCTTATATCAGAACACTGAACAGGAACTACAAAAAAACATGCAGACATATTGTATCTACAGATTTCTGAGACACCAGGGCATGAAAGCATAATCTCAAATGAAATATCGAAAGGAAAAAGAAATGGACATATGACCTAATCAATTAAAGCCCTGTTAATGCCTCCCATCTCCCAGCATTGAAATCAGTAACAGTTCTAGATGGAGGTCCAAAAAGAATATAAAGAGAGAAAGACAAGTGCTCTCTTCACATTTGAATTCACCTGCACAGGGACTGGAAGATGCAGTTAAGAGGATCATGTTGGATAGCATTAGAAACACGGATACCGAACCAGCAAGACGGTGACATGAAAGATTAATTTTATTTGTTTTCCCACTTGATTCCCAGAAGTTCAAAGCAATCAGTAATATAACAGCATGTCCTTGGAAGTTATTGATCAGAGATCAACTAGCAGTTCTAACTAGGACAAGACTGAATGAAAAATAGGTGCAAGCATAACAAGGCTCATGTAAGTTTTGGTTACAAGTTAACAAAAACTATTTTGACACAAAACGAAGCACTTTCACTTGGTCTAAATGTATCCTAGGCAAGATGTGATATATTGCATACAGCTACTGTCTGGGTTATGCATACAAGAGATTCAGTTTTCTTCTCTGGTGTACACAAAATTTCAACACTGCAAATTCTGCTTTGCCTGGGACCATCCACACAATTCTCACCATCATAAGTGATTAATAACCTTGTTCTTGTTATCACCAATCCTTATCAATCACACCTTTTAAAGACAGATGTCTTTGCTTTTAACTCTATGAGAAGTGTATAAAAAGCCTCCTTTATTTCACTCACAGAATCACAGAATGGCCTGGGTTGGAAGGGACCTAAAGACCATCTAGTTCCAAACCCCTTGCCATGGGTAGGGACACCTTCCACTACACCAGATTGCTCAAAGCCCCATCCAACCTGGCCTTGAACACTTTCATGGATGAGGCATCCATAACTTCTCTGGGCCACCTGTTCCAGTGCTTCACCACACTCATAATAAAGAATTTTTTCCCAATATGTCATCTAAACCTACTCTCCTTCAGTTTAAAGCTGCTCCCCCTTGTTCTGTCACTACAAACTCTTGTAAAAAGTCCCTATACATCGTTCTGATAGGCTCCCTTCAGGTACTGGAAGGCCACAGTTAGGTCACCCTCTACCCTTCTCTTCTCCAGGCTGAACAATCCCAATTCTCTCAGCATTTCCTCCCAGGAGAGGTGCTCCATCCCTTCAACAATCTCGGTTGCCTCCTCTGGACTCCCTCCAATGGGTCCATGTCCTTCCTGTGCTGGGAACCCCAGTGCTGGACACAGCACTGCAGGAGGGGTCTCACCAGAGGGGAGCAGAGAGGCAGAATCCCCTTCCTTGGCCTGCTGCCCAGGCTCCTTTTGGTATAACCCAGGACATGTTTGGCTTTCTGGGCTGCCAATGCACGTGGCTGGGCCATGTCCAGCTTTTCATCCACCAGCACCCCCAGGGTCTTCTGGGCAGGGCTGCTCTTGGTCTGTTCATTGCCCAGCCTGAATTGAAATCAGGGTTTAACCTGACCCAGATGCAACACCTTGCACTTGGTCTTGTCATTCCAGATGAGCACATTGATAGTTACCCACAGGTTTGAAGTAAATCAGAATCATTCATCAAATTTGAAGTAAATCAGAATCATTCATGCCATACACACCGGAGTGTAATAGCCCGAGCAACTGGATCATTGCTGTGGATCACTGAGAAAACTCTCTTGACAAATTCATCCACATTTAGGATCTTCTCCAAGTGCTTCTCGCTCTGCTGAGTAACTTTCAGCACACATAGCCTGAGGAAGTTGTTCCTGTTAGAAAATACATACATTCCTTTGTCAGGCTATTTTGTAACAAAAATTCAAGCACTTCAGATACTAAATTATTTAACTACAACTTTTGGGAGCACATTAAAACAAGGAAATGTCTATGCTTTATAAACATTTGCTATAGTAAAAAAGAGACTATTGCTTTATTTTCTAGTTCAGGTACTGTCAAACTAAAGCCCAATTCCAGGGAAATGAACCTGTTCACACCAGTGAGGAGGGATGTAAGCAAGTGCCTGTTTTGTGCACACACAGGGATCCAAATCTGCTGGAAAAACACATCCAAGCCTAAGACAGAGAAGTCTAATTACCGCTGTCAAGTGCTGAGCAAATTTATTCTCCTTCCTGAAGACAAGAGTGAAGATTCCACAACATCTACTTGCACTTTGGTAAGCTTTTACAAAGCAGCTTTGATTCCATTATATACATCACTTAGACCGCAGGCACTTGGAAAAGCTACACTTCGAGCTTTGTTAGAGATTAAATTTGCACATGTGATCATTCATCCATGTATGAGTTACGATTTGAATATGCTTATGGAGCACAACTTATGTCAGTGAAGTTAAACCAGTCAGGGAGAGAATCCTCAAATCAGGACAGACAGAAAGGAACAGCATCGTTATCACTCACAGCTACTTAAGCCCACTAAAGAAGTGGAAAACAAGTTTCGATCAAGCACAACCGCAACACGCTGGGTACCACGGCGGTGTTGTCAGACAAGCACGACATCCCAGGCTCCCAAGACAGCGCCGCTCCAAGGCACAGCGCGTTCCCACGGAATGGACGGGAATGGGCATGACCAGACCGACAGTACTCACCCCACCCTGAAAACATCGGCCAGCTTTAGGAACGCCGAGTTGATGAGAATGGGGAACGGGTATTTCTGGAAGAGCCTCGGAAAGCGAACGACGGCTTCGCACTGCTCCCCGAGCTTGCCAGACCTGAGGCCTAAAGGAGACGGCAGGAATTACCGCAGGTACCTCCGGCCCCGGCTCCTTCCTCCGCCCCCCGTCGTGGACAAAGCGGTACCACGCCAAGCCCCCACCCCAGCGCCGAGCCCGCTCGGGCTCACCTTTGTCCAGCTCCATGAGGGCGGAGTTGGCGTCCAGCTCCTGCTCGCCATAGCCCGCGTCCGCCAGGAAGGACTTGGCGCTGGCCGCCATTGCTGCCGCGCGCCGCCGGCCCCGCTCACGCGCAGCCGCGCTCCTGACCCCGCCCGCCCGGCGCGGCCGCGGGAACCGGCG
>VYZR01021907.1:0-16694 GCA_013400675.1 Oxylabes madagascariensis | reverse complement strand
TTTTTTTTTTTTTTTTTTTTTTTTTTCAAATCAGAGGCAGAGAGACGTAAAACTTTTCCCTCTTAAAGGCGAAGCCCCACTGCCAGCGCTGCGTCCCCGCGCCCGGCTCTCCCTGCCTGCCACAACTCCGTGGAGCGTCTCCCCTCCCCGCCCCCCGGCCCGGGGGCTGCGCTGGGGGCTGCCCCCGCCGCGGTGTGGCTTTCCAAGGGAGGAATGAATGGAGGCGAGGCCGGGGCTGCAGGGGCAGCGCGGCGGTGGGCGCTCCGCGGCCGGGGTGGCCCGGCCCGGGCCGGGGTGGGCGATCGCGGGGCCGGGGCCGCGCAGGGTCCGGCCCGGGGGCTGCGGCCGCTGCGCTGCCCTGGGACGCCAGCGGCTCCCCGAGGGGGCTTGACATTTCGGGGGCTTTGTTTATCTGCCTCCCTGCTGCAAATCACGGCGCTCAGACACCCCGGCACTCCTTCGCGGGTTCTAGTGGGGCCCGCTAGTCTCCTTTATCTTTTTTTTTCCACGACCGGTTGTGTTTTCTATCTGCAAATGGCAAACTTCTCCAGTGCACTGACTGAGCTGAGCTAACTAAGTGATAAGCTGGAGAGACGTCTCCCTTCCATCACTTGTTTTCTGCCAGTGCGAGCACCTTGCCTGGCAGAGCAAGGAGCCGGGTCACCCCAGCACCCTTTGGGAACCAAGGCGACAAATCCCTTCCGAGGGGGAAAGATTTTCTAGTAGAGAAAATGTAAGCTGTTCTGCAGACTGTGCTGCCTTCACTGCTTTTACAGTGCGCAGCACATTTTGAATGTTGATGGAAAGACAATAATTTAATGCGTCTCAGGTTATATTTAATTGAGTTCAGTAAAGTCTCTCAAGGAACCATCAAACTTTTCTGTCATTTGGGCTGTCGTCTTCAACTACGCAACCGAATCCTATGGATGTTGGTGGCATCATGTTACTTTCCTGTTGGTTTTAGTAAAAGTTGAACATTTAGAGAAGACCGCCAGAGTTAAAAATGCAAGTGGCAGCAAAGGAAAGTAGTGGTAAGAGCCAGTTCCTGACGTGGACAAAATGAGAATAAGAGTTACAGTAGTCTTCTGAACTGCAGTCTGTGTTTGCTTCATGTTCACAATCTGTGTGTTAGGTTAGACAGCTCTCTCAGATATTCCACCAGAGTGACATTTAAAAAAAAAACCACCTCCAAAACAGTGAAGTTTTTTTTTTATTTTTTTAAGTAATCTGGGTCTATGAGTAAACACATGGTTTGTTTGAGAACATCAGCTATTTCCTGTAAATTGTGATGCTGACAAGACTGTCTGGAAATGATATCAACACTTTGAAAGATTTTTTTTTCTTTTTATTTTAACCACTGAATGAAAGTCTGTTAATAATATGGTCAAACCAAACAAGTGGAACCTTTCTCTGTAAAGGTGAAAAAAAAGTATTTTTCTTTTTTCTTCTTGAATAATGTATACCTGCCTGAGGTTTGCCACAAAGAGTTAGTGATTCTGAAGTTCAGTAGTGCATCAGTGCCTGTATACAAGTTTATCCTCAGACTGTGACAACGGAAGTCTGCTTCACCTTTTTAAAATCAAGGGAGGTTAGACATGAGGAAAACAGTCCGTTCGTAATCCACTCTGCTCCGTCTGATTATCGCTTTTTTTTTTTTTCGTTGCATATAATAACTTTCTCTGTTTGAAACTTTGTATATACATAGTCACAACAAAGTAAGTAAAGGGCAAAGTTGCATCAGCTTTTAAGGTTACATGTATTGCCTGTGATCCTCTGAAACAGACTCCAAATAACACTGAGCAGTCTGTGCCTGTGAGAGTATGGCTTTTTCTTTTTTATTTCATAGCACTGTTAATAAAGGAAAAGAATGTAAATGACAGCTTCACAGATCTGAGACTTCTTTGGGCATCAAACACGATGCAGCCAGGTTACCCTTTCATGTTTTTACTGCATTTTTAGTATAACTTATATGGTAGCTTTATGGGTTGACTTACATTTTTATCAGTGAGAATAAATTCAGTAACACTTGATGAATCCCTAGCAGATTATTTTCCATAATGTCTTCTCTAGCATTTGTAGTAAACTTTTACGGTGCACACTATTATCATGCATGCTCTGGCTAAGTGTAAAGAATGCTCTTATCCACATATCGTGATAGTGCATTTATAACAGCAAAGTACTAATTCTTGTCTGTGGACTTAAGTGTCTGTGACATGCAATTGTTTCTTGTCAAATCTGTGTATTCCAATCATATTATATTTTAATGCTAGTTGACACACTGGGTTTTGTATTTTCAAAGCATTGTGCAAACAATGACTAATTACTTTCTGTTCATGCGAATTACCTCTTTTAGCACTTTATCAGGCAGTTGCTTTGAAATAAAACTATTTTACATTACTGTGTGAAAGAGTTAAAAAATTAGCAGAGACATTTAGGAAAAAACCCAAAATGTAATTACAACCAGGCAACTTTTGGTACGTATTTAAATTTTTCTTTTTATGTGGAACTTCCCTTCTAAGGCTGGGGGGGCTGTAGGTGTATGAATATTTATGTTTTTTACAAACTCTTGACAATATTTTAATATAATAATCCTAATAGAAACAGTCTCAGATCTTAACTGAAGCCACACTGGCAGTATCGCTTTAATAAAGGTTTGTGGGTAACACCAAATATAACTTTGTGAGAAAGTTTATGGTTAAATATTTTTGAACATGATAGGCTGGGAATCTGACAACCCTTTTTGTTAGGTGAATGTATAGTGGAAATAAATTACATTTTTAATACAGTTTCAGGTAGAACAAACTGCCATCTGGTAGTAAAAGTATTGGCCTTGAACAGAAATATGTTCTGATTAAGGTATTCTAACTGGTGTGTAAAATGAAGCTATTCATTCGGTAAACTGACAACTTTCCAGTTGGTGTTTGCCCTTACTTAATTTAGTTTCCTCAACACAACTAGTGAGGTAGCCTGGGTCTGTTTTTGGCAGTCCTGGGCAACTGTAAACTTGGATATATTTGTCCCAAATATTATACCTCACGAGTTAAAGACCAATTGGTTGAAAAGAATAGCAGGCAGGTATGAGGAGAAAAAAGAAAAGTGTTTCTTTTCTGTTTCTGAAACTTTCTCAAGTTCTTACCTAGTAAGAAAACAATGCTGTTTTCAAATACTGGTGATTAATGCTATAACCAGTGTAGTCTGCACCCATTTATTGTATAAATACCATTGCCTGTTGACCTTTGGATACATTAATTACAGTATATCTGGTCTAGGTTCTATTATTTTTGTCTGTCCAGAAGATAAATAAAGGTGCCCTTTCCAGTCCTTCTGGAGAAGAACTTTTTTCCTTGCTATTGTCATGAATTATGGAGTTCTTTTTCCTGACGTGTGCCAATGAAGTTCTCTTTTGACTTTAAAAGATAAGCCTGCATCCAAAGAGAGAATATTTGATTATTTTAAAACTATTTGCGCTTCAGTTTTTATGGTATGTACAAGCTTTCTGGGCTTTGTTTTTTTTGGATTGTGTGTTTGCTAATTAAAAGAAAAGCACAATGAGTTATATTAGATGATGTGAAGGATTAAAGTACAATTACACCATTAAATAGTAAATGTTTACAAGGGCAAGACATGCAACTACATCTTTCAGATTATGCTTATTATTCACTCCTTGATACTATTTTGCACCTAATCAATAAAGGGCCTTCCAGAACGCAGCTCCTTCGCCAGTTGTGTATGTGCCCAGAACACAAGAAACACTGCTGGGGCAGAGGAGCACAGGGAGGGGAGGAAAGTGCTGGCATATTACTCTGACTTCTTGTCATGCAGATCAAGGCTCGAATGAAACACGGCGCAATGGGAGGATAGCTCCCCTAGTCTCAATTTAAATCCCCAGTGGACATGTTGTCACACACCAAAAGCATTGCAAAACCGAACACCAGTCCACTTGATGTGTCGTCCAGAGTCAGAGGAGCCTCTGATTTGCCATCACGGGGTTTAGAAGACTATGATTTAGGTGAACTGGCGCAGCTGTGTGTAAGAAACTTATAGCCATTATGTTTTATTCACGTTCTGTGCTATCAGATTCTTATTTTCTAGTACCTTTAAAGTGATTCTTTAAAATTTTATAATAACACCACCAGTGAAAAATATATCTAAAATTTAACAGAACTTGCCAATTCTTCTATCAGTAATTTTTAATATGGTCCTGCTGCATTAACTAAGGAATCTTGTTCCTGCTGGGGATCTCTGTATGTGGATTTAGTAAAGCTGTCGAAAGAAAATGCTTCATTAAATCGCGTAGCTGCCACGGGTGGCGCTTCCGTGGGACGTTTCTGCAGAACCCAGTTGGTTCCGTCCCATAAAGTTCCGTGGAACTTTTCCGTCTCGTAAGGGATGTGTGTGAGTACAGCAGCTACAATAAGATTTTCTGCCTTGAAAATAGAATTATTTTGAATTGCAAAGTTTAGTCCTAATAGTAATTTTTACTTTCTTAGCTTTAGTTGATGCATGTCTAATTTCTCATAAGTCTGCTTTCTTTCCAGGCTCAGATCATCTTTTCGCTTTTCCTTTAAATGTATTTAAAAATATTTAATTTTTAAAATGTTACTAGCCCTTTAAAAACCTGTAATAAATGCTTTACAAGTGGCTAGACACCTTCCCTGGTGGTTTAATTTATACAAGCAGGAAACTTTCTCTCCTTCTTTCTCTCTCTCTTTCTTGTTTTCTTTAAACCAACTGACGTAATGCCAAACTTTGCTTTAAAAGAACAGACAGAAGTAATTGGTAGCTTTTAACTTTTAATAATGTTCTGGATTGGTTTTAGTGGCCAAACTGCATTTTTTTAAAATATCAAGTAAAAACGGGCTTGTGGCCTGAGGAAGAAAGGCCCTGTTGATGCAGTTATTTTTATTCTTGTTTTTCAATCTGTTATTAAAAATCTTTCCTGCTGAGCTCTGCTGGATTTCTCCAATTTGCTCTTTGTGATGGCTGGTGCATTTCAGGTTACGGTAACTTAAACTGTTTTCTGATTTTTACTTTTTTTTTCTCTCATGGGCACTTTGAGATGCTTTATCCTTTTTATTTGTTTTGTTTTTATTTGATTCCCCTCAGCATTCCTTCTGTCTTGATCAGCACCTGACTCCTTCTTTCAGAGAAACAATTTATTTTGATTCAGAGAGAAATAATATGTTCAACTTACCTTTGATGCCTGTTCAATGAGTATTATTTTCCTAGTATGAGTGTGTTTTACACCTGTTAATGACGCTGATTAGGAAGATACTAGCTATTGCAGGACACATAAGAGATCTTACCTTCCAGAGTGTCCACTTTCTGTGTGTTCTCCGCCCCATGTCTTAAGCTAACCGAGATTTTAAAATATGTTTAGTAATAGTTTCGAGTGATCTGTATCTATTTGTATTAACTTGATATTAGAAACAAGAAAACCCAACAAAAGGATTTTTTAAAATAACTGTAAAATCCAGTCAACACATTTTTTCCTCATTTCTTTATTTTGTTCAGGGTTTTCTGTCTCTTTTCCTTAATTTCCTTTCTACATCTGCTTGCGTTTTGAGCACAGGCAAACTTTCTACAGTAAAAGATGGAGTTGGGCAATAGACTTTCTTGACGAAGTTGACGTCAGGACGACTTCATAAGTTGGCAAGTAGGAAAATCGTTCAAAGACTGAGTTGGCTTGTGCCAGTTTTCCCTTCCTTTAGGGGAGACACTCCACCCAGTAGGAGGTTACCCCACCCAATGTGGAGAGCTATAATTCAGTGGCAACACTTTAAATGTCAATCCTCCCTAGGGTTTAAACCCCAGACTTGTCTTGCCTCAATCTTTATATTTAATCTAACATTCAATCTGTTGAAGTAACATCTCATCTTCATAAGCACTTTCAGGGCCTGATTCTGCAATTCTCATTCTTGAAAAATACTCACTGTCATCAGGGGGACTTTTGGATTCAGTAAAAGCTGCAGGATTGGCCTCTGCAGAGTTGTGTGTGTCTGTGTCTGTCTGTAAGTAAGATTGTGTCTGCCTGATGAACACTGTATAATCCATGTTGTTTAAGATAAAGTTGTAAAATACTTAAAAATCTGAAGTAGTCCTGGAGTAGAAATGCTGTAAAAGAGATTTTTCTCAATAAGTGAAGTGTACGTATTTTTAATTTAGCAATTTCCTAGGTTAAAATATGATTTTAAAAGGGTCCAACTCTGAAGCATTTAAGGCATTTTTACCTTTTTTTTCCTGCATTTCTCTTTACTGTGCTGTAGACATATTTTTGAATGCGGCTTTTAGCAATTTTTTCATCTCTAATGGGAAATGGAAATCACGGCCTGTAGCTTAATGCCCACAATAGGCATTGGGATACTTGGACAATATGAAGAACGCTCAAGGAAAAGTTAGGTTTTGGTGTATTTTCAAAGTCAATGTGTAACTTTTATAGGTACATTTTACTTCATCGTGGTGTCTCTTCTCAAACATCCTTTTCAGATCTCCCATTACATTTAGCAAGGCTGACAATGAAAGAGGGAATGTATAATGTGATATTGTAAAAACGTTACAGAAAAGTCGCTGGTGTGTTCATCTCTCTGTATTTTGAAAATATTCCAGCATTTTTAGTTTACTAATAGATCTGGGAAAAAAACTCCGTAAAAGATGATACTAAAAATCATCAATGCACTTAGGTTTCTCAGCAAGATTTACTTAAACGGCGTGCTTCAGTTTTGCCTCAAACCATTTCAAGCCACCTCTGATCCAAGAATGTACCAGTTCTTGGTTCCTGGAAGATTAAGCATGACAGTTTCTATTATATAATGAACAGCAGTATTGTTTGAACAAAGGTAACATATTTTGATTTGTGTACCTTTTTTTGGCAGCTGGCACTAGAGTGTGTCTAAAATGAGTGGTGATCTAACAGTGTAAATATCTGAAGGTTGTTGAAATACATGGTATAGATGTAGTGTGTTTAAATCATTGAATCTATCTACCTATATTATATAGAATGTGTATGTCTGTGTATATACAAAGCCGTAAATGGTGTGTTCTGCTATCTGTAGCCTTCAAATGTGTATCCTTTGGGTATTCCTGACCTACTTTGCAAAGTCTGCAGTCAGAAGTACATACTGAAACTTAAAAAATTAAACATACAGCTTGGTGGTTCACCAAAAAAAAAAAAAAAAAACGCCCAAAGAACCCTGTGAATTTTTGCTAGTAGTTAATTAAAAAGAGAGGGGGAAAAAAAGGCATGGTCTGCCCAGCCAAATACCTTGCAGATTGCTTTTGGATATCCCAGTGACATTACAGGGAATTTTTTTTAAAAAACAAAATCTCAACTTATTTAAAAAAAGTTTGACGTAGATCCTGAAGTTAAGTATTGCCTAAAATTCCTATATTCAGAATGTGGTTTAATGAAAGTTAAATGAGTTAGGATAAAGCAATTTTCTTTGGGGGTGAGGGGTTTCAGTGTTTCCAACATATGAGTCTTCTTGACTTTCTCACACCCCTCTTCAGGCAGAAGCCGTGAAATGTGGAACGTAATCGAAAACTTACTATGCAGGTGAAACTTTGCTTCATGAATTCAGTGAATGAAAGAAAGATAACTCCAGTTTCCTAACCTGAATGTAGTCTGCTTTTCTATTAGAGTTGTCAGTGTTAGTTGTATTAAATACACTCTGCAGTTACAGAGTGCAAACCAAAAATGCAATACATGTTGATCGTTGCTGAGCCTTTTCCTCCTGCACAAATAGATATGGACACACATGCACACGCACAATTAATCAACTAAACCTTGCCCCAAATACCTGAGGGAAAAGCTTGTGAAAATAGATTAGCCTTACCATGTGCCTTGCAGGTATCTGCCTCTGCTAGAGCCATGGGAGAGGAGAGCTGCTGAACAGAGGCTGCCAGCCCATGCCACCCAGGGACCCAGCTCTGGAGGCTGAAATCTGGGGGCCCTCAGTAAAAATCCCACCTCTCATTTCAGCTGTTACAGTGGAAGGAAGGAAGAAACAGTAACTCATGTCTCCCATCTACTACATATACTGTTTTCTTTCTGTGGCCTGCTACAGACATCTGATATTTATGCCATCCAATTAGTCTCTTCGTATGTTCCTCAAATCCGGAGTTTTCTTTAGAACTAAACTCCTATTTGCATGTTACGTCTATCATGAAAAAAATAATAATGTAATGGATTAAATTAATCCTGTAATAGTTGTTTGAGCATACTGTAGGAATGTAAATAATTTTGTGGCATTGAGCTCATATTTCCAGTCTTATGGGGGGTAAGATCAGAAGTTATCAACAGCATATATCTGAGTCATTCAGCTACAATAAATCTTCTAACAAATACCCACCCCTTTGCACACCCAGAGATATTCTCCAAGACTGTTGAAACTCCGCACACACCCGTATCTTACGTGTAAGTCCATATGCATGACTAGTAGATGTATCTTCACCTACAATCAGATAGTATGTTAGGCTACAGCAGCTGCAATCAAAGTAGTCCGTGGACAAAGGGTTCGATTGCTGCTTGATTGCTGCTGGCTGTGTGGCCCTCAAGGTTGTCTCTTCCCCGTAGAAAGTCCCAAAGTTGAAAAGCAGTGTGGAGTATGGCACTGACTCCAGCTCTGCCGGAACTCAGGATACAAAGCATTAAGTGCCTCATCAATATCAGGTGATCGTTCATAATTGATTTCCATCTAGGTGTCATTCTGTCATATGTAAGGTGCTCTACCTCTGTTATTCTGTCTGTTTCTCCCTCACGCATATCGCTCTCTTCAACTGCCCTACGCACATACATCCATTCTAAAAATACATGGAAATGGAAGTCCATCTGTGTTGCATAATTTTTTACAAAAACATCAGTGTTTGTATTGTTCTTTTTCTGAGCCCTTAATGAGTTTAAAGAATTTAATGTGACTTAATGAGGGTTCTTATTCTGTTTCTGACACAGACACTAATGAGGGAAAAGTAGAACAAATTGAAAACCAACGTTTACTTGCTAGTTTCATGATGTCATCAAATACAGGATATTACAACTCCTGGAAAAATTTACAAAACTAGGCAAGAATCCATTTTGCATCACTGCCTTTCAGTTGTTTGTGACATGAGGTTTTCTAGCAGAAAAACAAAGCTTAGCATAACTTGATTTTTTTTTTTTAATGTTTAGGATGGTTTGTTTTTTTTGGCAAATGATTTTTGGAAAAGTGAATCTTACTTGCTTTGTCTGTCAACCTGGCAGAAACTCAGATACTACCAAAGATTAACCAAAGATTGATTAATCCCTCTGATTATGGCCCTGATCTGCCCCTGTACTTGGAAGGGACAAAACTTCTTGTAGCTTCATCTACAGTAAGATCCAGTCCTCATTGGGCAACGCCTAATTCTGTTGCAGCTTTCTGAGAGGGAAGTGCAGTTTTTGGGGCTTCATGTTACACTTACTGGAGTTTGGTACTTTACAGCAGTCCGCTGGACTAAGGACACAATAACAATATTTTGTAAGGCGCCACCTTGCTTTTCTGTTGCCCCACTCAGGATGGTCAAGGAGTATTTTGCTGCATGAAGCTGCTCTTCAGCAGGACCACAGTTGGTCTGTCACCTTTAAAAGTGATTATTGTGGTTGGAAAACAGCTCATTTCCCAAAATGGAATGAAAACGAAAAGTAGGTGTAGGAAGCGCACCTGCTTCTGAGCCCTGCTTCTACTCACTGGCTTCACGGGCATGCTTTTATCTTGTCTTCACCAACTTCTCTCCGAAAGGCTTGCAGAGATAGCAGTGAAGGACAGCAGTGTAGAAATAGACTGGAGGTCTGGTATGACAGGTACATATCTATGGAAGCAGGCTCTAATGCCCTCACCAAGTTGCGTGCCATGCCATCAGGGTGTTTTTGTCAGGCCGAGGGAAGCAGTGACTTCCGTAATCCACAAAATGTGCTTTTGGTATAACCAAACTGCAGGAAAGTTGCGGCATAATACATAAAATGTTTTTTTACAATATCTGATTTTTTTTTTCAGCAGTTAGTATTTTTAACAATATCAGATAAATTGCACAATCTGTGATTTCTTAGGTTGATGTTAACCCTTGACTCTTCTGTGAGGAATTTTATGGCTTTGCATTTCATTTTTTTACAATTAGTTGTTGGCTTTATATTTTTAACTGCAACAAATGATAGGTAAAAAAAATAATAATAATTTGAATTGGAAATATGAGCATTTTTGACCAACTTTCTTGAGCATTTTCACACAAATAGAAGAAGAAAGTAACTTGTTCGGATGGTTTTTATATATGTATATATGTATTTGTGTTTTTTTTTTTTTTTTTTTAATAGTTTTCATGATTTGGTAGTTCAGCAAACATGAATATATTCTGAAAATATTTCTAACAAATATTCTGAGTTAAAGGCAGTTGATAGCTTGTAGGCAGACAGAGTCTAGAGCCGCAAAACTATCTTCTGGAGTTTTAAAACACTGGGAAGTAAGATTTATTGGACCTTAAATATCCCAGTGGTACAGATTTATTTGGTGTTCATGGCAGTCTCAGCTTAACTTTCCTTGGAGATTTGTTGTGGTACTGCATTATCTAAGGAACATTTAAAATCGTTTGTCCAGGATTTTTTTTTTCTTCAGTCATTCCTCAATTTTTATTTGTGCATGTGAAAATCTTTACTAAGAAAGATGACCTGGCAGCTCTGCTGAACTTTACACTGCAAAACATTTTACCTGAATAGGACAAAATTAAGCATCTGAAAAGCTGACATTTTAGAATATTTTTGTATCTATAGTGGTGCATGACAGTGGCTAGTTGTCAGTGGGAAGAAGCTTAAAAAATAGTTACAGGAGAAAGAAGCAGCAGCTGTGGAATTTATTGTAATCGGGTGAATGAGACTCATACTTAAGCAAGTTTTACCTTCTTGGGTCTTCAGAATTTATTGCCAAAAAGACATCTGCCTGAATAGAAAGAGAACTAAGATACTGTAAAATCCACTGTGACATGAAGTGCTCTTACTGCACATGAACACAATTTATTTTTTTTTTTCTCTCCAGCAAACTGTGACTTCTTTTGACAGAGGGAATTTCAGATTAGCCCCTACCAGAGTAATGCTGCCATAAACCCTGCACTCCTCACCTGTATCTCCGTGCAGAGCAATGGTCCATGGTAGCTTTCACAGAGTTGCTGTGCTGCTTTCAGTCTGGAATGGGACTGCATTGACTTTACTTTTGCAGAAAAAGTACATTTTCTTAGAAAATGCACTATATGAAAGAAGGAAGGGCAAGGAGAATAGAGAGAGTGCTCTGATATATGAGCTGAGATTATGGATGTTGTAATGCTGTTTTTTTTGTAGGACTGTAGAAAAATCACATTGGGACCAAAGTTCCTGTGGATTACCATGCGATATTTATTACCATTTTCCTGTGTTTTCCCTGGTTAGGATCTAATCCTTCAATGTCTGGAGCTGCATGGAGTTAAGAATTTGTCCATTCAGAGAGGAAAGCCTTGCCAGCTATGGGATTTCACTGTTTCACTACCTGTGTTTGTTTATTCCCCCCTCTAAAATTTCTGAGAGCAAGGGGATTGAGAGTGGAAGACAGAGATGGAGGATAGGTAAACTGAAGGAGTAGCAGGGGCACACATCTGCTCAGTAAATAGTGTTTACTGATTACTGTTTACTGTCAAGCAGATTACTGCAGTTATATTTCTATGAAGCAACCCGCATGCAGCCAGTGCAAAGGAATGAAGCGAAGTTGTGTGCAATTCTGAGGTAACTAAAAGACATGCTTGTGACACACTTCTAGCAAAAACCATTTTCAGTTGCCCAGTACCCTCCTCGAATGCTGTAATTTTGTGAGTGACACATTTGATTATGAGCAGCCATCAAAACACTCACAGGCATCTTGTTCGGGAGAAGAATGTGCTTGAATTAAATATTGGCAGGTTAGAGAAATATGTTGATTTGTTCTTTTAATCTGTCACCTTTTTAGTCTTTTTCAATTTGTTCAATAGTTATTCAACTTTGGAGTTTATTTAAAAGAGATGATAAAGTTTACACTCTTGCATTCCTTACCTTGTGCAAGCTTCCATTTGCTTCCTTGGGAGAGTTGGTCTGAGGAGGAGCTGCTGCCTGCTTTTGCCTTGATACGGATAGGATGTGGTTAGTATAGGAGTCCCCTCATCCTTAAAGCTCCCTTGTTGCAATGAACTTGTCGCTTCCTTGGGGAAGAGATTTTCAATCTGATTTTCAATCCCTTCTGTCCGGTTTGCTTTACTAGAGCTGGCAGTAAGGAAAAGGAAGGGAATCTGGGCACATCTTACCTCTTTGTTAGGGGGAGTAAGATACAGGAAGCCTCTGCTGAGCTTGCCTGGTAATTTTTTGGTTATCATCTTCTCATGATGGAATATGCACGTAGAAAAAAAACACAGAAGTTAATGTTTACTCTATAGATGCTTTATCGTCAAGCATAGAGACCTGACAGTTTCATGGTTAAGTGCCTAAAGTTGTTTTTGGCTTTGCAGTTGTTGAATTAATCACTGCAAAGCTAACTAATTGTGTACCTTTTAAAGCTTCCCTCCCTACTCTTTTAATGAAAGGGAGATATTTTGCTCTTTCTGACTTTGGCTATCCCTTTAACTACTAGCAGCAAGCTCATCAGCTTTTACTGAGTTATCTCAGAAGGCATTCTAGTATATGGTGAATTTACTTACTGATCCAGTTATTTATAGCCTTCAGTGCCCATGCTATAGAATGAGCAAAATGTTTTTTAAAAAGAGTTTTAAAAATACTTTTACTAGTTGTATAGAAAATGCTGGCTCTTTAATTCTGAGTTTACAGATGGTACTACTGCTACTGTTTTGATTTGTGAGAGACATTATCTTGGTGTCTTACTGAGATGTTTTATAGCCAAAATTTAGACTTTAAATGGATTTTTTGTAAAATTTTTTTTCCTCCTTAAATGTTAGACATGGACAAAAAAATGACAAGGATCTCATCTTTATCGTGAGCTGCACGTCAGGGTTGATGGAATTGCAGCTAGTTAAACTCCTCGGTTTTAAAGAAAGATGAAAAAGTCGCTGCAAAGATTAGCTTCATTTCTGTCAACAATTTTATTAAGGCAAAGACAGAATCAAAGGCTGAATGGACAAAGTTGGGATTTTTGCCATTTTTTTTTTTTTTTAATTTAAAAAAAAAATGCTTCCACAGCCTCAGAAAAAAAAAAAAACAAAAAGGGAAAAAATCCAACTTTTTCTATTTCACCCTTTGTTTTTTTTTTTTTTTAATTTAAAAAAAAAATGCTTCCACAGCCTCAGAAAAAAAAAAAAACAAAAAGGGAAAAAATCCAACTTTTTCTATTTCACCCTTTGTTTTTTTTTTTTTCTGAGGCTGTGGAAGCATTTTTTTTTTAAATTAAAAAAAAAAAAAAGTAGAATTCAGTGTTTCCCACAGGAGAACCTTCACAGAATTAGCATAAAGAAAGTGCATTTTAATTCAAAGACACTGGTACATTTCTTACGGCTTTGAAAGCAGTAAACCAACAGGTATATAAAGGTCTAATGATAAATATGACGATATTTTGTAGCTACTCTTGTTAAAATACGTGGTTTATTTTAGTGCATGTTTAGAATAAGACTATTTATTTAAGATACCAAATTTATTCTTCATTTTAAAGACAAGTCTTGGCTTCCCCATTTGCTTTTTTTATGTCAGCTGGCTCATTTCAACTCAAAGAAAGGTTTCACTTCAAGAACTTTTAATAATTTAAAAAGAATCTCTGATTGCAGTTGGACATTTTGTATATATAACTAAACTAACAAGTCTGTTTATTGTATGGGAGAGGCTCTAGCGATATTATTTATCTTAGGGTCCACATTATTGGAAGGCAGAACTAATGACAGTGAATCATGCACACTGTATATTAATGTAGTCCACTTTCGGCACTATATAAATAGTATTGTAAATACACACCTGCAGAGTGTCTGCAGTTATATGGTCATCACACAGAGTCCCTCTGTGCTCTCCTAATATATATCCAGTATATGTCTCTGCGTGTGTCACATCTTGCTAGCCCAGGCAGCATACTACAGCTGCTGTTCCTCTCAAGGAGGTGTCTATAAAATGCACACTTGCAAAACCAAAATTCTGGGATGGCTTTAAGCAGAACACATGGGCGTACTGTAACTCGGTCTTTCCATAACTGCCCAGTCCTTTTCCCTGCACAGGACTAGCTGCACAAGATGAGCTGGGTGTCAGTCTGGAATGTAGGCTGGTCGTCTGAATAGGGCAGAAGACAAGGTGTGACATCAATATTTGGGAGCTTTCTTGGCTTCCCAAAGAGAGCTGTAGTGAAGAACTAGTCAGAAAAAGCCATTATTTCTACAAAGAGTCTAAAAATGTGACAACTACACTTGCAGCAGGTTCTTTAATTTTCATTAAATTAAAGAACCTGCTGTAGCAGGGCCCTCATCCTAAACTTTTCCTTTATTTCAGCAAACAGCCCTGGCAATGCCGTCATCTCCCCTGTGGTGTCTGCATACACATATTCAGGGTAGCCTGAAATCTAAATTGGAGTTGCTGGTTGCCCGCGGTAGCTGAGGCTCCTTCCGTCCACTGCACCTTGGAGCCTCTTCTTCAAGCCCATGGTAGAAATCCTGGGCTGCTCCCAGGGCCCAGTTTTTTCATGGGGCTAGAGAGCTAGGCTGCCGGTTCAGGGGAGACCACGGTGTCCTCTGGCCACCTTCGCGGGGGTGGCTCTTCACCCTGAGCTCTGCCTGCCCCTCTGTGGTGGCCCTGCAGCGTCCTTTGAACAGCTCAGGCTGGCTCCCATCCCGGGGACGCTCCTTTGGGTTTGCCGGTGGCAGCTCCCGCACGTCTGGGGCACGGCTGGGAGCTGGATGCTCGGGCAGGCTGGATCTGCCGGGGGGGGCGAGTGCCGGATTTGGGGCCCCCAGCCCCTCTGCAGCAGGGCGTGCAGGTGGACCCCGCGTTTTGGGCTGCAGCTGCTTTCGGCCGCGGTGTCCCTGGGGAGGGAGAGGAGCCCTTGTCTAGCACCCAGAATGCTGGAGGGCAGGAGGGAGAGAGGGATCTCCTTTTTAAAAGGAGTTGTTTTTTTTTCTCACCCCTGTTCTTTATTCATAAACCTAACGCAGTTTCACAATTCCCAGACATGTAAAGCTGCAGGGCTTTTTTTGTTTTGTTTAAATCTTTCTGAACCAGCCAAATTTTTGAGGTTGGCACGAGGTGCAGCCAGTACCATGGCCTTCCAGGGCTTGCTTGGTCTAGAAGGCTGCAGATGTTTTCTGCTGGATCTGACTCTTAATGAACAAAAAAGATTTTGGCATCCTTATTTATTTATTTTCAAGGGGAAAATGTGGTTTAAAACGTTGATAATTATGTTTTACATGAACTACTCAGACTTTATGTGACTGTATGGGAAAATGAATGCTCATCAATTTAAAAAAAAATTCTTTATTCATAAAGCATTCATATTTAAAGTGATCTGTCTTTTTCTTCCCCTCCTCTCCTTAATGAAAACAGGGTTTGAGGAGTATTATAAATAATTATGTTTTTTTAATTACATAGAGTTCTGCATCAGAATTCNGCTCTTGTTTTATGTGTTTGCGAAGTGTGAGGGCCCTTGTGGCAGGATTTCCCTTGAATTCTGAACCTTACGCTTTTCTGCTGTCTTCCGTGGCTCCGGTAAGCCACTGGATCATCCCCAGAATAGCTCCCGTGGCGTCTGTTACTGATGTATCACTGCGCTGTGAATGACAGAAAGAAATTCCACTTTTCAGCACAACAGTTCACTTGCTAAGTGATTCCCCAGCATGATACATGCTCTGTCTTGTATTTAATTATCTTTTAATTATCAAAGCAGTAATGAAGTTGTGCATAAGAAGTGTATGGATCAATAAAAACAACTAAAAATTATGAAGGAGCTGACAGGCAGAGTCCAGCCGTTCTTTGGATGTTAGTTTCCATTTTTCTGAAAAGCTTTTGTCTTTTTCTTGAGAACAATATCAGAAAAAAGGATCAAAGTTTTTTTTTTTGTTTATTCCTAGCTGCTGATGATCATGCATACATTCTCAGTGCTTTACGAGAGGTGGTGTGAGTGCTAATGAAAGTTTGTATTGGAGTAGTCCCTAAGAATATGATCATTGTTACAAATTTATTAACACCATGAAAGATTTCCTGTCCTAAAAAATCTGCCAGCAAACGTCATAATCCTGAGTGGGCAGAACCATGTGGTAGGTTTGACTGAGCCCCTTTGACAATTATATCATTTATTTAACTGTCTATCTTCGGAAGTTGAGAGGCTCACCTTTGGTTTCAGAGGCATGCTGAAACTCTCGCACTGCATACATGGTGAGGGTAGCAGAATACCAGAGTGCTCCCTTGCCTTTAACTACTAAATAATGTGGTTGCACATGACACAACAAGAACAGAGGTATAATCCTGCCCTGTGAAGCAGGTCACATGTTTCAGGTTCTCTCTGTAATGTATGCAAAGTAGCTGCTTAAATCATTATGAGTGTGTAAATCACCATCTTCATAAACAATACCATCAAGGTACAGTCAGGCAACATGTCTCTTATGGGTTGACTGGAGCTGGAATTTCAGATGTTCAGGAGGTACGTCAGTGCATGTGAAGCAGATCTGTTGCTGCAGTGTGGTCTCTGCAATGTTTTGGATTTCTAAGATGAATATTGTTT
>VYZR01021906.1:0-16655 GCA_013400675.1 Oxylabes madagascariensis | reverse complement strand
ATCCCTGTGCAAGTAGTGAAAACAACAAGCAATACCCCATGGGGTGGGAAAGCCTCTGGTTTTCTTCCATAGTGCTTGTTACTACTTAGTGAATAAAGCAGCTGCTGTCCTGAGTCCAGCACTGCACACTGCAATTCTTGGCTCTGAATTACCTGCAGACCCACAGAGGTGGTTCTGAAGCCTGCATTTTGTTCCTAAGCATTNGCAACTTGTAGCAAAATAAATGACTAAAGGCTCTGAGGAAAGAAATTAAACATATATGCCAGAAAGGAGAATAAATATTACAAGACTCAATTTTCTATGACAAACTGTACTGCTTCCAGTACTCCTCTGAAAGGAGCAACAGCCATGTTTAAAGGCAACTTGTAGCTAAAGAATGACTTTTACATTGGGGTGTAATTTAGATATACTTAAAGTCTCAGTAAACTGGTTTTGTTTTCCTAAAGATTGTTTAAAAAAAAACCTCACTACAAAAAACTTAAGGCAAAGAACATGTGTCCATACTTTGATTTCTCCAAGTTGTAATTATATACTTTCTTTGCAGAAGTTTTTTAATTATTTGGTACATTGCTATAGTTTTATTTTTAAGTTCTCTGTGCAGTTCTCAGATAAAACACTGCAATTTTACTGAGCACAGTAAACACACTTAGAGCAAACATTAATCTGTAATTTTTTTTTGTTAATGTGACCATTAAAGAAAAATAGAAAGTGGATCTCCTGAGAGAGTTTGGAAGCAGTACAGTTTGTCATAGAAAATTGAGTCTTGTAATATTTATTCTCCTTTCTGGCATATATGTTTAATTTCTTTCCTCAGAGCCTTTAGTCATTTATTTTGCTGACTGTCACTAAAGACTGACTTTTTCCATTCTTGCATTAGTGAGATTGATCTTTGGCAGCTCTGTATCAATCAGACTTTGCTTGTCACTTGTTTCCTCAGCCCACAGAACATTCTTGGACTCTGTAGTGTGGACAAGAAATGCATTGCAGGTATTAAATACAGTACAGGGAAAGACTGAGCCTTAATTGTGTTGTCCTGGTCTTGGATGCTTCCAGCAGCATCCTCCAGCCTCCTCCAGGGCTTTTGGGATGGATGGCCTGTGTACACCACAATAAAGTGCAGATCCCTCTGCTCTGGGAGCTCCTGTTAAAATCCTGATGCCACAGATGGAAATGTGGCTGTGGTCCCCTCTGGGGGTTTGTGCACACAGGTGGGGCAGCAGGGCTGTGCTCACACAGCAGGCTTGAAGTGCTTTGGAAAAATAAAGTTAAATGATGCCATTTGAACTCCCTTATCTCTGAAAGGCTGGCTCAAGCCAATGCCAGGAGCTGCTGCTTGGTCAGCAGCTGTGAAATTTATCTTTTTAACAGTAAGAGAATTGCAAAAGGGAGCGAGAATTTGTGTTGAGTGATGTTACTGAAGTGAGGCATCCCCAGTGGTGAGCAGGTAACATGCACAGGGGAAATGGCACATGCAGCGTGTTCCCAAAAAGCCACCATTGTTAGCAGAGAACAAAGGCTCCCCCCCAGAGTATATTGCAGTTACTGTCACATTCCCTCTGACAAAGGGACAGCCTTTCTTAAATTTTTCAGTTTTAGTATTCTAATACATTATTAAAATATAAAACCCTTCCACTTTCAACTCTGTTGCTAAGGGAATTACGATTTCAAAATACGTTCCGATGTATTTAAGCTTTCTCTACAGCCATTCTCACTGTTATGTACAAATCCTGATGGTAACAGGCAACATGACTGGTGATGGGGGCCAATTACTTTCTTTGTGCAAGACTTAAAATACAAAAGTAGAAAATGTAACAAATGAATCAAATAGTGTGCCGCAACACCCAAGAAGTTTTTGCCTAAAAGGGTAATATTTTTATTCTTTTACATTTTGAGATCAACTGTGCGTGCTCTGATAATGGTAACATTGCATTGCATAGTTCTGTAAGCGTTCTTTCCCCACAAACATCTTAAAGAATATGAAAGGCTGTTTCCCTGGAAAAGGAAATGAGCTGAAATACAAATGGAGTTATTCAAACCCGAAAGACAGTACAGAATGTGGTTCATTGCTTTCTGTCTCTTGGTGTAAGTACTGAGCACACCTGCCAACTTGACTTTCTGTTGCTGGAGTGTTACATAATGTGTGGGGGAGTTCCTGTCAGAAGGTAATTCAATGTACTGGGTTTAAACACTGATTTCCTATTATCCTCTGTCGTGGACTTGCAGTTCATGTTTAACAAAATAACCTGCTTTTCTCCACTGCTTCCGTGCAACAGGTGCAATGCTGTGTGGTGTGATGTGTTATGTAAGGGTGAAACAGTTCCTCTCTCATATGTAGGAAAAAGCAGCATTTTTATCATGAACTGTTGCTACAAGACTCTGCAGTAACCAAAACTCTTGTAGCTTAAGCCAAATGTGCGCTCAAGGAGCTGAGAAGTCCCTCACGAATGCTGTGCTATCACTTTTGTTTTTCTAGTGACAGTGATGAGGAAAAATCAAGAAGAGGCAAATCTCCCAAAGCTGAATTTAAAGATGAAGAGGAGACTGTGACAACAAAACACATTCATATTGCACAAGCTACAGAAATTACCACCATCAGACAGAAACGCTCAGCAAATCCTTCCAAAACCATTGACTTGGGAGCAGCAGCTCATTACACAGGAGATAAAGCAAGTCCAGAACAGAACTCTGCTGCTCATCCTGCACAGCCTACAACAAAGGTGAGACAGCAGGACAGCACATCATTTTGGAAGCTGTTTTCTTCTGTCCTCTAAGACAATTTCTAGTTTAGGGTAGGTTTTGTGATGCAGCCTTCAAGGGAGCTGTTTTATCAAAAATGTTTAGTTGCATGTCTGTGGAACAGTGTAACTGTAATTAATTGTGATTGCTTTAAGGTGTAGAATTTTTTGAATATAGTCATTAGCAGGTTCTGCTCTCTTCAGGACAGCAAAGAGGATTTTGGCATGAAGTGTTAAAGATTCTATGAAGCTGCACACTTACTGAAAACTTACCAAATTCTTGTTATAAAAAACTACGAGTCTTTAGCTTTTCAGTATTTGATTTCCCATTTAGCCACATGATTGTTGGCTTTAAAGACAACAGAGCAAAAGCAAGCAAAATCCTTCAAAACCCCAGAAAACTTGTAAATGTCATTTGGTTAATGACTTCTGGTGTAATTTCTTCTCCAGGCTGCTGTCCCCTCTGGCAGCAAGTCCTCTAATGACCTGGTGGACCTGTTGTTTGATGGAGCCAGCCAGCCAGCTTCCACAGGTAGGTTTGGGGTCTATTCCAGTTCTGAGGAGCAGCTTGTTTGTTGCTAGAATAAAGATAAAGTAGATAAATTGATAAATGAATACTTGAAAAAATGTAAAACTGCCTAGAAAGAACCATTTGTAGCAAGGTTCTCTGTGTGTTATTGCATGGGACTAATAAATGTTAGGAGCACAAAGATTAACTGCTAGATCAGTGTGTCAGAAACTGGGTATGTAATGCAGTTATTTATAATTAACTCTAAAAGCAAATGCAATCCATTCATATTCAAGCATTTCTCATAGTGCAATACAAAGGCTGGGCAGATGGAAAATCTTCATGGAAGCTTTCATCTGAGGTATATGGCAAACTTGTTTCTTTGTCTTATTTTCTCTTGGCACTTGGTTGAACCAAACCTTAGAACCAAAAAGAAGTTGCTACCTAGAAGTGAAATTACTCATTTTAAAACACATCCTTCACTCTCTAAATGTGTAGCAAATCTGTTGCTCTTCACATGGACTTAGCCTTCCGCTCCCAAAATGTGGATTCTTTTTAGGAGTGTGTTAAATTTCAGTGCATTGCTATGGGATTGGTAGGAAATCAGAGGATTGGTGCTTTGCTTTTCAAAACCTAAGACTTGAACTTTAGGCTTGTTGTGGTGCTTACAGATTCCTGGTATCAGTGGGTTTGTGGTGGCATGGAATAGAAAAAGAACTTCTGTGCCCTTGTGGTCTGATGGCACAGGTGGGAGAAAGTGAGCTGCAACATGAGACCACTTTAAGTGGTAAATAAATACAAGCATTTCCTAGAGAGAAACCTTTCAGAGACCTTCCCATTGCAGCTGAGGAATGTCCCCTGATGGGCAGGATGGTGCTGACACTGCAGAGGGGTGTGTGGATCTCACTGAGCCGAGGCTCTGCTGCGCCTCTGCGCTAAAGACAAGGGGAAATGAGAGGCTGCACCCAGGGGTGGCAGGGCAGAGGGGCTGCAGGCCACGAGTGAGGTGTCTGTAGGACTGGTCTTGCTCACTCCTGGGGGTGTTGTAGGGTCACACCAGGGATTTGATTGTCCTGGGTGACCAAAGCCACTACCGAGACCATTCTGTGTGAGTGATTCCTTTCATCGCTACCCTACCCCTCTGGCAGTGTTTAATGCAATGTAAAATGTAGCAAAACTCTACTGCAGGGGAGGGAAACTGTCATGGTAATTTAGAATCAGACATCTGTCTTAATCTTTTTTTGAGTAGATCTTGAAAACTTTGCTCACTTTTATTTTTGGGAAAGTAGGCAGTGTTTTGTGTCTGTTCTGAAATGAATTAATTCCTAGAGATTAAGAAATAAAAATAGTTTCATTTGTCTGTTTTTATGCACAAATGCATAAATTTAAGGAACAACTTAATTTTGTTCAATTTCCTATTTTTTTAATTTCATGTACAAAAGTGTTCATTGTACACCAGAGTTACCACAGTTCCATGAAAGTTTAAGATCCTGGATCAGAACCACTATCCCAAGTCAATACTGATTTTTTTTTTCTATCTAATTCTTACGGCAGAAGAGATTGGAACCTTTTTCGTTTTATATACAGCATGTATGTTTTTATTTTTATAAAAATAAGATCTCATTGAGAATAGATGTTTCCACTTCAAAGTGAACCTGCCCGTATTTCAAACAGAACTATGGCAGCCTCAGTGTATTTAAATCTTTCATCAGGTTGGCTCATTGCTGTGGTCAGCCTTTTTTCTGTTTTTTTTTTTAATCTTTTCTTCTCCTTTTTCCAAAGCAGCATTTAGAAATGGTGCTGAGAAGAGGCACATGAGGCACATTACCAGCTGGTCCTGCTCAATAACCTCTGCTGACCTGAGCAGGCAGACGGAAAGGGTTCATTTGTAGTGACAGATCTCGTGTGGGAATCTTTGAGGCTCGCTCATGTTGAGAAGATTAGCAGTGTCCTTCACGTGCAGGTCACTCGTCCTGACCACTGCTCCTTGCAGCACAGGCTGTGGGAACATTCCCAGTGTCAGGCAAGGCAGAGGGAAGGGGTCAAATGCAGCCTTTGATGTGTGCTGTGAAGGAACTGGCAGGGAAGTGATGTGAATTCAGGGAACTTAGGGTTTGCTTATCTGTGTGTTTTCAGGTGCGGAGATGTGAAAGAGCTGATTGGGCTCAGTGTTACTCTTTACTGGAGCAACACAGTTTGTGTGTGAGGGGGTGCTTGATTGCCATAAAAGAGAAGATGTAAAACCCCTGGTTAGACCTGCTGGGAGGATTTTTTGGTGTTACTGAGCTGAGGTTCGTTAACCTTTCTTTAGAGAGTTACTGCATCCAGCCTAATCTCTCTGACCTCTCTCTGCAACTCAGTTTCACTTGAAAACAAGCAAGAGATGGTGAGGAAAAGTTAAACTTGACGGAAGATGTTAAGGGGTTATTTTGGGTTTGAACCTAGTTCTGTTTGTAAAATTAAATTAATCCCTAGGCGCTGTCAGGCAGCCCAAGGATAATGGGTGTAGCAGGGAGCATTGATTTTTATTTCTTCCTTCGAGCATGTGGTCAGGAGTGTGTCATCTGTGTTGCTCATTCAGCATACAAACTCTCAAACCATTAACCTGTTCTGAACTCTGTAAGCACATATGTGGGGAAAAAAATGACTTGAAAATGTTCATTGCAGTAGACAGGGTAAACAGGAACAGATCAGGTTTTTAGTTTGATATTTCACTGTCCCTTTTTCATTCTTAGGTGTCAGAGTAAAACTTGTGTTTAAACACATGAGATGCTTATTAGATCACTTCAGAATTTGTGTTGAAGAAACTTCTTAACTTGTTGTGAAGCTGTTTCCCTCTTGAAAAGGTGTTAAAAGAGTTTCTGTAGTGCTGTGTCTGAAAATTCAGAGATCATCCTTGCATTCTCTGCTCATGTTTTATATCCTGCAGTATGTGCTCAGCAAGAAGACATTTCCCCTTGGAAGAGCAGTCGCCTTCCTGGCAATGTCTACAGTGAAATAACATTAAAAAGAAATACAAGTACACATGTATTAGGAAGTGAATGGTTCCTTTTATTACTGCTGGCCATTTATTAAAAAGAAGATGGTTCTGGTTTAATTAACCCAGTTGAGAGTAGCAGATGGGGCAGAATGTCTTGCAGCGATAAGACAATTCCGAAATGGCACCAGATGTTGGAAGCTGTCCCTGGTGGTGTTTGAGTGCAGCACAGATGTTCCAGTCCCACCTGGCTGCCTCCTAAGCACTGCAGGCTAAGCAGCTGTGATGTAACCTATATAATGTACGCAGAACACTAAAAGCAAAATAATTGAACTGCTGCAGCTTCTTCTGAGGGTGGGACTGCTTGGAGGTGAAATCTTCGAGGACAAACAAATAAGGTCAACTTCTTGGCTTCCTCTGGTCAGTGGAATCCCTGATTAAAAGCAATACCAACCATAACTCGGTGATTTTTGTAACTTTTCTGAGTTCATTTTAAAAATCAGCTTTACAATATGGGTCTTAAATCTTCTGCTTTTGTACCTTGGCCGTATCTTTTTAATGAAAAATTGTTACTATGCTGTATTCAGAAGTTAATAATTTATATGCTGTATACAAATGTCTGGTTGGAAAACTTAATGTTCGTGCTGTAGAAAGGAAGCAAACTTACAAAAAAATGAACACAAATGCAAGCTCTGTCCTTGAAATTCTAATTCAAGATCAGTGCAGAATCATTCATGCTTTAAGTAACACAAAAACTAAATATAAGGTGACATGTAATTTTTCATAGGAAGCATAATAAATTAACTTTTATACAATAAGAATGTTTGGCCTTTTTGTATTATGCTTCCAAATTTTTAATTTTACAAAATGCCAAACTGGTAGCATCACTCCCTAGTTAAAAACTTGTTAATCTCTTTAATATCTCTGAATTTATTTTTAGAGGTGACAAAAACTTGTATATTCTAGTTCTTCCCATGGAAGATCTGCAAGATCTGCAAGGCAGTTGGAAATAATCCAGTTTATTGTTGCTCAGGCTTGTATAAACATAGTCTGGGGATGAACAGGAAAACAGAGCTAACTTAGGGAGCAGAATCAATAAATTCATCGTGTCAAGTGCAGAACAGCTTTTCTTCATAAATCCCACATGCAGTGTTGCAATGGATCTGCACAGTCCTGTAACATGTTTTGGCTTCCCTCTGTTCCTAGGTGGATCAAGTGACCCGTTTGGAGGATTTGCTGATTTTAGTTCACCTGCTGCTTCAGCGAGTTTCCCATCGTCACAAGGTAGGATTGATTTAGGGATTGCGGTGCTGTCGAAGGGTGGAAGGAGGGCAAGAGATGCCTTGTGGCATTATTGAAAGTCCCTTCCCTTTCCAGGGTAAACTGTGTGTGTGTAACTGGACCACAAGTGCTCTGGGAGGAAGGAAGATGCAGCCTGGCTCAGTGCATGTGCAGACATTTTACCTGCAGACAGACAGGCTTATCAGGAGACATGGCCACCATCTGAAAAGGTTTCCCTTAAAATTGGACTGGAAATCAATAAAATATGCTTGGAAACCACCTAAAGTGATCCATTGTCCTTTGGTGGAATGTTTGTGGGATCCTACAGGGCTGCAGACAGCCCTGGTGTGGGGAGAGCTGCCTGGCTGTCCTTTGTGAAGTTAATTTGAGCAGGAGTGGTGTTTGTGAGGGGGTTTCTCAGCCAGCGTGCAGGATCAAGTACAAAATGAGAAAAGAACAGCAAAGGGGCTGAGCAGCAAATCTACCTGGGAGCCAGCTTTTAATCACATTTTTACATCTTCTTTATTTTGCCGTGTTGGGAAGGCTCTACTGGGCCCGGGTTAGTTAATAGACCTTCAGTTTACTTGGTAGGAAAGAGCTGCCTGGTTTTTTACAGGCTTTCACAGTCAAACCCAAGTTGTTTTGCAAACACAAAGCTGCCTACTATGCAAATAACTCCTGTGTTAATACAGTCTAAATTGATACAATCCTTTATCTGCATTAACATGATTAATCTATTCCAATCACCATTATGCAAGGGACAAGGAGTCCTGTGAAATGATTAATCATTCCTGAACA
Organism: Oxylabes madagascariensis; assembly: GCA_013400675.1. Classification (NCBI taxonomy): domain Eukaryota; kingdom Metazoa; phylum Chordata; class Aves; order Passeriformes; family Timaliidae; genus Oxylabes; species Oxylabes madagascariensis. The sequence goes on along the minus strand of VYZR01021906.1, from coordinate 8,356 downwards.
GTGTAAGCCCCTCTAGAAATCTTTTCCTTCTTGATTAATCATCTTTGAAGTCCTACTGAAGGGGCAAAACCTTCTCTCTTTTACCCCCACTTCCATTATTGGTGCTCAGTGCACAGGTCTGAACACAGAAGGAGAGCACACTCAGCATTTACTTATCTATCAAGAATATTTAAAGTAGATTTTAATTTTTAATACGTAATACTAATTGAAACATTCTAATATAGTGCCTCTTTGTGAGGAAGATCAAAGCAAATGTTCTAGCAAGGCCCTGAGCTAATGAATATTAGCCCACTTCACGCACTGAAGTTGTTGGCAATACTTGGATTTTGTGAACAAATTTACTCGTCTACGATTCTTTAAAATGTAATGTGTTGGTAAAGAGAGATGACTAAAGGTTGAAGGTGTATGTTGATAAATATTTACACAAAGTGTAAAAGACTGCTGCAGTTACCCGTGAGTGGGTGGAATACATTATGGAAGCAGCCATTGCATAGGGCAGGAAATAGAAACTGGCACTGGATTCATCTGCCCCAGCTCTGTGTGTTTGAGTCTTTGTTCAGTCAGCTAAAGAAATCCAAGAGAGGATTTAAATGTTCAACAGCACTCGGAGTTCATTTCCTATGGCAGCGCTGTTGTTTGTGATGTAGCTGAAGTACCAAAAGTGAATCAGTGGGAGAATCAAAAAGCTGAGCTGGCCAGTGGCCCAAGCTCGGAGTGTGTCACTGTGTAGCCTGTGAGCTGTTTAAATGTTGTTGCTTTATATTCAGCATCTTCTGCAAATGCTGTTTTAAGCTTTTCTTCCCCCATCACTGCTGTGAATCAACACTTTCCCTGTTAATAGGAAAACACGTGTTTTGAGGGAGGGAACATCTCCTCCTGTTTGACTCCAAGGTTTGACACGCTCTCAGTTCACTGGTTTGTGTCACAACATCTGTGATGCTGAAGAGGTGCCCTTGCAGGTGTCCACAAACAGCTCGTGCTATTGGCTTTGCCTTCACAGAGAAATGCAGAGAGAGCTCTGAGTTCTGTGTTCTGATTTAAACACTTGTCTCCAAAAACCCCATCTATTGAAATGGAACAGTGTTTAAGTGATGAGCTACAAAAGTTCAGCAAAGCTACTGCTGAGAGAAATGATTGATCCAAGATGGAATTTCTGCTTCAAATCAAGGCATTTAGTTCTGGAATCAAATTTAAAAAACCTAATGTGTTTTACATGAGCACTTCATGGATGGGATGTGCTTATTTCTTACCACCTCAAATAAGCTTTCCTGTGCAACCTGCTCTCAAAGTTCTGGGTTTTATTCCCCTCACTGTGGTTTTATACAAAAAGCTACAGTTATATCCAAATTTGGATGTAGTTGTCTTTATCATAATGGAACTTGCTTTATCCAGTTGCTTGTTCCCAACAACTGCTCTCTCTGCAAATACCAGAATGCCAAGATAAAAGGTTGATAAGTATTCTCCAAGTTCTCAGTGTTGTTCTGATTGTAGTCTCCAGTCTACCCCAAGTTACCTTCCAGTTGTACTTCAGCTGAAGCAAACCTGTCCCTGCTTGCCTGGCATCCACAGGTGACATCTCATCAAACATCATCTACTTTCTGTGTACGGGTGTTTCATATTTCCTTTCGTACCTTGTTAAAATTGTTGGAATATTCATGAGAGGGAATGATGTCCAGATGGAGGTTCTACCTGCAGATGTTAATGTGGACAGGCACAGATCAGCTCTCATTTGTTTCAGTTCATGGAATATGGCATTTGCTCAGTGCCTTTCTCTAAGTCTTGTCTGTCTTCTCTGTCTTCCTTCCTCCTGCCTTTCCCTTCAGGTACAGCAACAAGTGGAAATGGAGACTTTGGTGACTGGAGTGCCTTCAACCAAGCTTCTCCTTGTGCCAGTGCTCCGTCTGGAGAGCTCTTCAGCAGCACGGCACAGCAGCCAGCTCTAGAGCTCTTCAGTGGCTCACAGCCTGCTCCGGGCCAGCCTCCAGCTGCTTCCAATTCTATGGATCTTTTTGATTTGATGGGACCCTCTCAGACAACCATGACCGCCTCACAAAGCATGAATTTCTCCATGATGAGTTCCAATTCCGTGGGCGTCAGTTTACCCATGTCCAGGTCACAGGTATGCTGTTGTTGTAGTTTGCTAATGACCTTCTCCTTAATCACAGCTTTGAAAATTAATCCATTCCTCTCCTCTAGTGTATTAGACCTGGTCACTCAGATGTGATCAGCATTTTGTCAAAAATTTTTCAATTGCCTCCTAAACAGAGAAGTCTTCTTGAAGATGGGCTTCATTGCTCTAGGAGATGTAGCTGCTTTTTGGAAAAGTTGAGTTTGGTAGTGGAAACCCATTCTCCACAGAATGTTACAGGTTTCCAGCCTCAAGTAGCCTCAAGTAGGTGGAGGTGAGGACTGGTCTGTTCTCCAAAAGACAAAAGTGCCTGCTGCAGTGGGGAATGGTTTGGAAACTGTAATGGATCAGCTTGGTATTAGAAGGAAAGAATCAGCATGTTAGAGTTCAAAACTTGGCTGCTGCTGGTCACTGTCACTCCACACTGATGTGGGACTTGGCCTCTGCTTACAAATACTCTTCTAATCTAACTGTGGAACAGCACCTGGCAGCCCTGCTTTGGAAGAGCTAAAGTTCATGGCTTCGTGGGGTTTTTATTATCTTCTGTGGAAAACTGAATAATTGTTGTTTAGTCCTGTTTCCTACCAGTAAATTGTTTGAAGTGAATCCCAACAAGCCTCTCTTTTTTAGCCTCTGCAAAGCGTGAACCCGATGATGCCGAAGCCTAACTCACTTTATAATGCAAGGACAGAGATCGTCCAGAAAAATGCAAGCAAAACTCTACCCTCAACTTGGTCAGATCCCAGTGTAAATATCAGTTTGGACAATTTAGTACCTGGGATGCAGCCTTCCAAGCCCCAACAGCCATCGCTTAATACCATGATGCAGCAACAGAGTAAGTGATCCCTGCACTGTTTTGCACACTCAGCCCTGTGTTCCATAGGCTGTCCCTGAGATCCAAGTCTTTTGTCCCTTACTGTTTTCCTTCCTTTAGTCACACTCGTTTCATAAACCACTGTGATATTGTGGCACAAATGATGTTCTTTAAATGGAGATTGGTGTGTTTAGGAGGCTGTGTTTGTGCAGGTTCTGCTATAGAACTTGCTTGTATCTTGACTTCGGGCTTTCTAATCTTTAGAACTTCTCTAGAATATTTACTGGTATAAAATGATATTCATACCTTCTATAGAAGTTTTCTGAGTCTTCACACAGAAAGTAGGGAAACAAGTGCAATAGAATCATAGAATCATTAAGGTTGGAAAAGACCTCAGGAATCACTGAGTCCAGCCTGTGCCCCAGCCCAGAGCCCTGAGTGCCCCATCCAGTCCCTCCTTGGACACCTCCAGGGATGGGGACTCCAGACAACCCCGCGCAGCCCCTGCCAAGGCCTGAGCACTGTTTCAGTAAAGAAATTCCTCCTGATGTCCACATCAGGAAATAGCTGCAGGCCTGGCCATTGTATCTCTGTTTACAGCAATGACCACACTCTTAAAGTACCTGAGCCCCTTCAGTATGACCAGGTTCCACTGAGCCCCTTCANAAATAAATAAAATGAGATTAAAATACAATAAATGGGCAGACTGAATGAAGGATTTTTAGCTGCACAAATATAGCTGGGGAAGGGATGGGAAACACTGATCAATACTTTTTTTTTTCTTTATCAGTTAAAGTGTCTACATAAAGAACCAAAAGCTATTTTCTAAGTGTTGAAATAACTAGTGTTCAAATTCTGGAGAGGTCGGAGATTCTTCTAAGGAATGTGTTGGATGATTTTGCAGAATAATTTGTATTAAGACCATCAAAAAACCTTTCCTATGTAGAAGAACCAATTTTAACTTTGAGACTTGATGGAAGACTGGATTGGGGACGGGGTAAAAATGTTTGAATCTAATTTTATACTTTTTTTTTTTTTCTTGAAGAGCTTTGACTTTTTTTTCCCCCTCTCCCTGATCGCTTTGTCATAATTGGATCATTCCTTTTACTACCACTGAGTCCACAATTGTGAAGTCACTCGAGTACTATGATCAGTTTTTTATAAGAATATATATTTTTGTCCAAAAATGGCTTACATATGTGACTATGGCTAATTCAAAGGGACCTGGAATGTATATATACTTTTGCTAATGTTCCAGCCACACTGCTGTATTACCCAAATTTTTATTGTAAAAATCCTCTCTCAGCAATTTGGTGATCAACAGATTTTTGGGGTCTTAACATGCTTCTAATGTTACAACTGATATCCCATGCAAGTCTGGGAGAAGCTTTATCCAAGACTGCTGGAAGGTTTCCTTTCAGAAAGCTCCAGAAAATGCACTTGCTTTGAGTTCTTCTCCAGTGGCACTTGGCATTCTTTGTAGCACCAACATCCCTAAGGAGCCACTGGTTTAGGGCATCGGCAGCAGGTGAATCACACTTCAGTGATGTAAATCTAGAACCTAACTTAATCCAATGGCATTGGATCCTGACTTTTATACAACACTTGGTGATTCTTTTGTGTAAATATGGCATTAGCAGCTGTGGAATCCAATAGAGGAGTAAAAAATATATATATTAATAAAGGAGACCTGTAGCAGTCAAAGATTTTACTGATTTACTGAAAGCAAAAGAATGAATTAAGGTTTTGGGGGGGGGTTGTTTTTCCTTCTGTAATTCTGCATTTAATTTCACATGAATCAAGATTTTAGAATCCGGAACACAAAGACATTGTTATGTTCACAAGCTGGGAATATTGTTAAGAATACGCACTATACTATAGGTATGAAATTTATTGCCTCCCTTTTCTTATGTTGGATTTCTTTTTTATTATTAAATTGATAAAACTTTGTTTCCATTGTATTCATAATGTTCTGTTATACATAACATTAAAATGTTCATTAAAATCAATGTTGGGCTGCTTTTCCTTTCATTCCATTTGACGTTTATGAGAGCATTTGGGAAAAAAAAATAATTATAATTTGGGCAAAGTAATTTTTATAAATAATTTAAAATTGTTTAATGACTTCTTATCTGAAGCCTTTCCTATCTGGCTCTACCGTTAGGAATTAAAAATGAAGCAGGCAAGATATCCTGACCCGCTCCAGCCTTGCTAATGCTCCATCTACAACATTTCTAATTAGGCAGAAATTCATGTACTTCAGCTAAGTGGTAATGAAAAGTGATTCATTTGCTGAATAAGAGATGAGAGTGAGTGTAATTAGCTGACTGCGGTTTTTAATCTTTCAACAATTCAATGTGTTTAAATTAGTTTCAAAGAATAGGAGCTTTCAAGTGTTGTTACATCAAAGTAATCAAGGCAGCCTTCAACGGCTGAGTAGGAGAGATGGCTCTGGTTCCTGTTCTGAAACCTTTACACAGATTTGGAATAATCATCTTCAAACCCTCTCGTTGGAACAGATGGGAAGGCTCAGACTGGTTCAAGGGATGCGGAATTGTGGTGGGAAGGAAGCTCCTTCCAGGGCTGGGAGATGGGGCTGAGGAAAGCTCAACCTGGAGTCAATGTTGTTATCCTGTGGTGCTGGAGGGTGCAGTGCTCCTCAATCCTCCTTGGGAGGTTCTGGGATGAACAGGATGAGTCTGTTCCTCATGCTGTCCTTCTGAGGTGGGTTTGGCCAGTGAAACAGCTTTGGGTTGAAAAGACCATGTCCCTGTTCAGGTTGCTCACATCTCTTCAGAGGAACCCTTGGGTTTGCTTCTAATTGATGTTGGTGATAACGAAGCAGATTTGTCGTGGGTTGGAGTAACTGCAGTGGAAAACGTGGTCGCTTTGAGGTGGGTCTTTGTGGTTGTGCCAATCACACCTCAGTCAGGGGTGCCCTGGCTCAGGGAGCGGCCGTAGGGATGAACTGATCTCTGTCCATCCCATGGATCAGTGTCCTCCTTACAAAGCAGGGTGTGTGCAGTGTGAGAAGCAGCTTTGTCAGCCAGCCAGGTCCTCTGCAGGTGGGTGAGAACAAAATCCTTCAAACCAAAATTAACATCAGAAAAGAAACCCTGGAAAGATTCCTTCAGAACGTGGGCCAGGTGCATCCCTGTGCATCTTTTCTGCAGTGACGAGAACCTGGAAGTTTTCTGCCCAGTTCAAGCACATGGATCACAGGTAGCAGTGCTTAGCAGAATGTGGTTTACATATTTATTTAAAGACTGAACATAAAATGGGTATTTGCTTAAAACAATATTGACCTTGTTTAAGATAAATACCATAAAACGTTTCCATCTCTAATATTTCAGGTATGAACAAAACAGTATCTTTAAGCTAGAAATTACCTTTGCAGGTGAAAATACAAATGAGCTACTGAGTGAATGGGGACAGATCTACCAGTTATCCCCTGCTGCATTATAGAATTCAAATATAACCAAAATCATGCTGCTGTGTTAGTATAGCTGCTTTCTTCATTTTTGAAGCCAGGTCCAGCTGTTCCTGTGATCTCTCCAGACGGGTTTGGCTGGCTGGGTGTTGTGTATCTGTATACAGAAACATAGAATTCAATATATAGAGTTACATGATTCTATAAATTCACTGTGTGTTTGGTCCTGAGAGTTAAATTTGTACCACCTCTGGATTCTGTAGCTTCTAAACTTTAAAAGAGTTCAATTAAAAGGAGTGCAATCCTTTGTAAAGGTTGTCTCTACTTCAGAAGGGGAGAAAAGGGCAGCAGAACCCAACTGTGTTTGGTTTTTTTATAGAATCATTAAAAAAAATGCATCTTGATGTGTACAAAGGAGTAATAAATTCCAGCACAGGTGCAAGTTCAGTGATAACTAGAGCATCCACCATGTTCTACAAAAGAAATTATATTCAAAACAGCTAAACAAGGGTATTTATAGCAGCATCTGTTTCAGCTCTATCTGTCAGCTAAGAACAGTCTGACACAGCTTAGGGGAGGTGGGGGAGGGATTTATCAATGAAGTGTTTACATAATGCAGGCAGGCATTGTATACTCAAGGTGATACCAGCTATAACAGGATAACAAATATCTAAAGACACTTTTATTCTCAGAGGCCTTTGCTCCAGGAGTCACTCTACAAAATTGCCTCCATGTTCCTCTGTGCTCGACTGTAAACACGCTCACAGCAGATGACATTTTATACTGTCATGGCTGGCTTCTGATTAAGGCTTTTAATGGTGAGGGCATTTTTGGATTTAATTTTTTTTCTTCCTCACAAGATTTATTCCAAGGTGTCACTGACTAAAATTTAGAATTGTTTCAGGTTTTCAATTGTTCCAGGATTTCAAACTCTTCTTCCTCTCCTGGCGATGGAAGTGCAGCTCCTTCTTGGGACAGAGTGGGGCTGTTGCTGTGTGCAGTTAGGCAGAAACCACAGTCCCCAGGAATCTTTTTTGCCCAGATCCCATGGACTTGGAGCTGACTTAAATGTTTTAAACATTTCCACGAGCAAAGGGTTTCCTGGAGGTGGTGGTGGGAGGATGCTGGTGGTAGCCCTGCTCCTGGGAGCTGCTTTTAGAGCTTTGAGGAGAGAAGTTGCAAAGACATCTCGGTGAGCCGGGTTAATGTTGTGAGACTCAGAAGGATGGCCCCTGGAATCTGAAAGTCAATCTCTACGGCTTGTTCAATGATCTGGTCACAGTTTTATCTAGCTGGGATGCTGTGGAATTTTTCTTCTCCATGTAAAATGACCTTTAAAAACTGAGATGTGTCTTGTTTTCATTTTTTATGTGTTTCTGCATCCACTATTCACCTAAGGAACGATAAGAGGCAAGTGAAAATCTGCAGAATGGGGAAAATGAAGAAAGATGCCTTTGCAGAGCTCAGTGTATCCCTGGATTCTGCAGCTGGGGGTTCTTTACATGGACTAATCCAGTCTCTACTTCTACGTAAATCCTGCGTGTGTACAACACAGGTTGGTTTCAGCTCATCTCTGTTTTAAAAAATGTCTTTACTCCTCACAAATTTCCAGATTTTTTTTTTTTTTTTTTTAAATCATGCCATAAGGTACTGGCTCAGTAATTAACTGGTTCTTTAATCGAGCTACAATTACTTTGTTTCATGAGAAGGGAAAAAAAAAAAAAGAATGTATACCAAGACAGAGCTACTTCGACATCTGGGAACCTCCTAACAGCTGGCTATCTAATGAATATGCATCTGCTTAAGAGGCTGTAGGCCATTAATAAACCAATAGATATAAAACAGAAACAATCTTTGTCAGCTTCAAATGAGATTGGATGCAATGTGCTGTGAAGTGTCACTGTCACATTGAATCGAGGCGGGGAGGTTAACGGCGGCTCCGCGGCGGAGGAGGAAAGAGCGGGACAGGGACGGGGACAGAGAC
>VYZR01021898.1:0-14189 GCA_013400675.1 Oxylabes madagascariensis | reverse complement strand
TTATTGTAATATTTGGGGTTTTAGCAGTAAGCTTCTGATGTTATAGCCTTGGTGGCATTGTGAGTATCAGTACCACCCTTTAGACCTGAGTGCATTATATACCATTACAGACCAGCAACAGACCATTGCAGAAAACTGCTCTGTCCCTCACTCTGTCTACCATGCACAGAATTTTCAAATACCAGCAACCCACTCCTGATTTATTGAGGTAATTAACTAGAAAATGGGGCCACTTAACTCTGTCTAAAAATCTCCATGTGCACAGCTTTAGAAGAAGAAAAGACTTTGCATTTTTTATCTTTTTACAAAAAAGATGCAATACAGCTAAGAAGATTTTTAATTAACAATTTCATGACTCCCACAGTTATGGCCATGCATTCCCCAAGTGGAAGCGCAGAAGCACATGGTGAACTGCAAGCAATTTCCCTCCTCTCCCCCATGAGCTTCAGATGTCAGACATTTCACAAATTGTATTACAGAATTAAGTCAGGACATATTTTGCTCAAAAATGTATTGAAAAATTCCAAAGTATAGTCTCAACAGTTGGATAAACATAAAAATACCCCAAGTACCTTACTCAGTTCACTTATTTGCAAATAAACTCGAAGCTGATATAATGAGAGAAGGTAACTAATCCTGTCAATAAGTTATATATCGCAGGAAAACAGTATTTGAATACTGTACTTAGGTGAATGTTTCAAAAGCTTTAAAGTCTGTAAGATTAACACAGTACTAGTAGGTCTTATTGTCTTTCAAAGATAATTCAACTATTCATATTTTCTTTCCAGATACTTCTTTTCCCTCTTTCCCTTCCAGTGCTACAAGTCTATTGCACATGTCAAGAGAAACAGTCTTGTACTGGGATTCCCCACAAACATTCTTTCTCTCCTGCTTCATCTCCTTCTGCCACCAGCCTAGATTAACATCTCAGTTTCTCCATCTGAACTGATTATACTTCTCTCAGCAGAAACTGCAGGTGATCTATTTCAGCAGAAAGCATGCTGCAATCTGCACTCTTTATCTTTGGCTTTTCACTAGCTGAAACAAGTCTCATCTTTTTCCCCTTCCTAGATGTGCTTCTGCATTCCTTAATCTTCTTCCAAAACTTCTTTTCCATTTCACTTGTACCTTTCCCTCCTCCCCTCACCCTGAGCTCTGCTCTGGCTCTGCCCCTGCATTCAAGAGCATATGGGTCTTTTTCAAAGCAGACTTTCTCATAGTTCACATTGGGTAAGTCCTATCCCTGCCTTAATAAGCTGCCACAATTAAGGAGCCACAAATCCAATTACTTGCAAATGTATTTTCCTAGGTCTGTGTAGTGATACTTTTCACATAAATGTACGTACAAGCAGCACACCTTTCTATAATTCATACTATGCACTATGAAACAGCAATCAGAGGGACTTGGGTCTGAAGTGAGTGGATATGAAAAGTGCAGTCTTTTACTAAGCAATCTTGGGTAGGACTAGACTGAAACTAGATCTCTCATTATGAGGGGAATTCTGAAGTATCTTAAAACANTTCTATTATAGAGGGAAATTGTAATGAATTTAAAAAATTTTTATTTTTAAAATAAAAAAAAAAAAAAAAAGCCCTTAAATATATTTCCCACAAAACAGCTGCTCCTCAATTTTATTTAGCAAAAATCAAAATGAAGCCAGTCACAGCCTTCTCAGCTTGCCCACAGCTTTCCCCAGGATGCTGAAAGGACTTAACAACAGGGATGGTGGTACTCTGTCCTCCTCGAGCAGATTTGCAGAGCAGCCTGCAGTCACCCTCAGCCACACAGACTCTGTGAGCGTGGGTCGTGTGTCTCACAGGCAATCTCTGCCCGACCTCCCCCTGGGGTGCTCTCATCTGCTTTTCCCTCTCCTGAGCCTAAACGCTGCTAAGCCCATAACAGATTTAACATGTATTAATTTAGGAGCATCAGTGCATTGCCTGAAAACAATGGTTTGATGCTTGGAAAATATATTCCTTTAATTGGTCTGTGGCTGCCCTTCTTAAATATTTATGTAAACTCTATTGTGTTCAAGGGCATGAGGGTTAAACCTAAATGAAGCTTCTGGCCTTGTATTTGTGTGAGTTCTCTCAAATGTAATCCTTGTCAGTTTTAGGAAAACTAACTAATTTCAGGTTTAGGTAAATCAGGAATACATTTTTTTACTTTCTGCAGTCACAAAAAGTTAGATATTACCAACCCAGATCATAAGATGGAACAGTAACTGTGACAGTGTAGGTCTGAACATGTTTTAAATTCCTCTGCTATGAAAAACGGAGTAGAAAGCATAAATAAAATTGTCAATTTTTTGAGTTAAAGTGAGCAAATGTCAACTTGTCTAATCAAAGACATTAGAATTTCAAATAAATACTTGTTTCATTTTTTTCCTCATTTGTTTCCTGCACAAAATAATATTTTGGTTATAAAGAATCATCTTTCTGAAGAATCCAAGATGGCAATATATGAAAATATATTATCCTTTTACTTTCTTTTTTGAAAACCATACACTTTCCTATTGAGTAATTTCATAGAATAATGGAGTCATTTAGGTTGGAAAAGACCTTTAAGATAATCAGGTCCAATCATTGCCCTAGCACTGACAAGTCCACCACTAAACCAAGTCCCCAAGTGTCACTTCCACACAAGTATTTCCAGGGACTGGGACTCAACCACTTTCCTGGGCAGCCTGTTCCAATGCTTGACCACCCTTTTGACGAAGAAATTTTCCTGACATCCAATCTATACCTCCCCATGTGCAACTTGAAGCCATTTCCTCTTGTCCTAGCTATTGTTACTGAGGAGAATAGACTGACCCAGTTTCAGGGAGTTGTAGAGCAATTAGATCACTCCTGAACTTCCGTTTCTCAAGGTTAAACCACCTCAGCTCCTTCAGCCACTCTTCACAGGACTTGTGTTCCTGACCCTTCACCAGCTTCTTTGCCCTTCTCTGGACATGCTCCAGTGCCTTCCTGTCTTTCCTGTGAACTAAATACAAGAGCCCAAAACTCAGCCAGCCCATGAAAAAAAAGGTGAACACCAGTGTTGGAACCAGGTATTGATCTGCTCTTACTATTTTTTCCCCATCATTCCCTGCAAATAGAGGAGAGCACTACTTGTGCAACTGATCCTTTAGCCAGTCATCCCAAGTCCTGAGGTCTCTAGACTGCCCTCAGACTTCTTGTTGGCACTTTCAGACCGCCACTTGAAAAATCAATAATGGATAATAATCTGAAGGCCATAACAGGGTGGGAAGGTTTCTCTTCACATCTTTAAACTGGACCCCCAGAGGCAGCAGACCTCCCAAATAGGTGTGTCCAGCCTGCACGTTGGGCCTTCTGTTCCCATCAAAAGAGAGTTTCCTATGACAGTGACTTGTCCTGTTGCTTTCTGGAACTGGTTTTGACAGAGGGTGTGGTCTGACTTAATCCTGTTGACACCTCCACGCTAGATGAACCCTTGCTCTCATGTTGTGCAGTCACACTCACAGAGCCTCACCCCTGTTACGCTGGGCACCTGGGGAGGCGGGGCAGTCACACAGGTGATGCTCCTGCTGCACTGGGCAGGAATTAATCCCCACTGCTCCCTGTCCTGTAAGTCACTGTGTTTAGTCAGTCACTGTGTTCAGAGAGGACAGGGAATCCTCCATATCACATGGGCTGTTGTCAGTTGGGCGTGTCTCAGGGGAGACAGGATGAGATTCCAGTAATCTGTCCATCTGTCTGCCTGTCTATCATACTCCCCGATGCTCCTCAACCTGCTCACTCTCGTCTCATTCCAATTTGAAAATTAGAAATTCTATTGTTCAATATTTTTCAGCCAGCTACTTCAACTGGGTACCATTACAACTGGTTTGGAGCCCCACATAATTAAACGTTGATTCCCAAACAGCAGATGAGGCAGCTGTCTATACACAGGACACGAAATTCACGAAGTGTCAAAACTTCATGAAATCTTAGAAGTTTAAAACATTTCTGTTGAAGAGATAATTACCTTCAGGTTCTAATGAAAAGAATGTGGATACAGACAAAGAAGGAGACTAAGATTTAGAACACCTCATCCATGTTAATCCACAGATGCAAGCTCAGGACTACAGACTGGTGAGTCACCCAATCATCATTCCCCTCGCTGAAAAGGTTTCAAGACTGGCTGCACAGCACTCATGTTGCACAAAAGGCTGTACGTGTGGGTATTTTGCGTACATTCAAGGATGGACTCTCGTGGCTTGCTATGTGACCTCGGAGCCAGACTATTAGCATCCCAAATTGTGTCATATGACTGGTGCCAAACATAAAAAACAGTGCAGACTTCTTCCTAGGAAGGACCTCAATATTGCTTGCCAGAAGACAGTTGGATCAGTAAGAAATCTGAAAATCCTCTAGCTCAGGTTGTCGGTAAAGCTGATATGAGATGCTAGGTCTTCTGGATGTCCTGGACATCAGGCCCTGTTGGGATGAGCCATCTCTGACAAATATAGATGCATGTTGTGGTTCCACGTTCACCAAATCCTGTTTGCCAAATTGAGTGTCATTACTGCTGTGAGATGGAATTAGGAGAGAAAAGGCAAAACAGGCCGAACTTAAGTTTGAACAGATAAGTTTTATTAACACACACACTAAAAGAATGAAAGGAAAAAAAAGAAAAATTGAAACTTCAAAACCCCTCTTCTTCTCCCAGCCACTGTTCACTTTCCCACAACTAACACAGAGAGACAAACCCTGTAACTTCCTGAAAACTCACTTCCTGCTCAAACCACGACAATGCAGCATGCAATCTTATTTCTACCTGTATGCCTGAAACCCAAAACATGCATTCCCATTGTCCCAGTGTTAAAATATTTGCAATTTAGTCAGATTCTGCAATTTTTGTTTGTTCTGACTGAAAGCTATTGTGTCTTACAAGTACAATGTAAAAAATTCCTTTATTCCAAAGGATAAGTGGGTATCACCAACATCATAAACTGCTAGAGAAATATGGACTCACTGAAGTCAATACTAAACTGAATATTCAGACTGATTGTGGAAAGATTTCATACCCTGTGCTGCACCAAGAAACCAGGCATAGGGTGAGTCCTGAATCTCATAATCTACATGCTATCCCATTGCTCATAAACAACTGGTGACATCATAGAGGTGATGAGGAGAGCATCAACGGCATGGCCAAAGGGTGCATTAACGATGCTGAATTTTATATTGAGGGTAGGCAGAAATCCTAAGTAGAAAGTTTTCCTAGCTATAGTTCTACTCTGGTTATAAACTTGAGTTCTCCATCACCAGTGACTGTTCCATATATATGCTGTATTATGTACCTTTGCTATTTTTCAATTATGAAAAAATAACAAGAAAATGAAAATTAGAAACAAAAGGTTACCAGTAAAAATTTTTAACATTTCAATTCCAACTATTTGCACCATCCTGATCCAATGTAGCCTTCTGTTAATGATGCATCTGTCATTTTATTGACACCCCTAAACAGCTTTATTCTCTTTTCTAATTAAGAGACAAAGCTGATTATGTCAATCTATGAACTGGCATCTGAGTGCTTTTGTTACAATGTAAGAAGCAATGAATATAACTATTGTTATGCTAAAACAAAAAACTTGGGAATTTTTGCTGGAAAACCCAAGACAGCATAATATATAATGGCTAAATTAGAACAGATTCTTCCTATTCATGCAGATGCACATGTGATTGTATTATATAATTAAATGAAGATACTGTGTGAAAAATTAATTCTCAGTAATAGAAAACATAAAGCAACAGTGATACATAATACGCCTGACTAAAATATGTGAGGAGAAATCATCAGATCATAAAATATCAAACAAATAAATGACAGACTAAGCTATCAATCCTCAAGAAAAAAATCAGTTATTAAATAATCCAAAATGCTTGCATGTCAAGACATTATTTCAGTTCTATCCTGCTGCTAAATCAGAGATACCTACTCAGTAGGCTCTTTTAAGACAATAATGTGGATTGGATGAAATGCTGACCATTGTAGGTAGGTCTTTATGTTTCTTTGTGTTTGGATTGTCCCAGGTAAGACTCTGGAACAATCTCCTACACACCAGCATGAATTGCTGCAATCTGGCCTACCTAAAAAGACCAGGGAAAAGACAGCAACAGGGAAATCCCATAGAGTCAGATGATCTTCAATATTTTGGGATGTTAGCAGTTTTCAGACTCAAAGAAAACACAAAACAGTTTTCCCTTCAGTTTTGATCAAAGTCAGCAGACAGAGGTTATGTGTCTCTGCTGGCAGCACTAGGTCTTCAAGACCACTACTGGTGCTGAGCTCCTGGTGGGAAAGCACTGAATCCTTTCCAAGGAACTCATATGATTCTATGTTTGCAGTTCCTGCTGATGGTACTGGGTGTCCTCAGGACAAAGCTTAAAGTACTGCAGTCTGACACAGCTCTCCTGGCATCAACTGAGCTAAAAGAATTTACACCCTGAAGATTTAGTCTTCAGCTGCTGACTGTGTCAACCAGTGTTGACATTCATCCAACCAACACATACATCTTTCCTCTTTTTCTTCAAAAATTTCTGTTCTAAATTATCAGAAAAAGCCAAGACGTTATAAGCTATCATATCAAAGGCATGAAATTTAGTTACAGCTTCTGTGCTCTCTCACATGCACACCACACCTGTGGTTGCAAACTACTATTCTTCTACCATTTGCTCATCAAGGGATCATACACTTTTGTCTCAGATAACCACAGACAGCAAATGGAATGTCCATGACCTTCTACTTCAACCTTCATGAAGGTTTAGTCCATGGGGAAAGGTAGCTCCTCACACTTTTGCTAAAATAGATCTGCAAATATAAACTATAACCTTTGCACTGTATATGTGCAGGTTAAGAATATGTCTCTGGATAACTTATGGAGATGTCCACTACTTATAAAACCAATGGTCTTGCTCAGTACTTCAAATCACCACTCTACTTCTGTTGCACATCATGAAATATCCAGTGGACTGACAAAAAAAAAAAAAAAGGGAATGTTTTAAAGGAATTATTAAAAAGGATAATAATTTTTCCTCTGCTGCAGGATCTCCTCTAACAGTTCACTCAATAACCTGCTGTGACTAATTAGTTTGGTAAATATCCATTTTGACTACCCACTAGTAAGGCTGGGCTGTTCACTGTTTAGTGAGAGAAAGGGAAGGTTTCAGCCCTTTGGCTTGTCTTCTTCTAAGAACGTCATGGTCTTCTTTTAAGCCACAAACATTTTTCTCACAATAAAGTAGCAAGATTGAGATATTTACATAAGAGTTTGGAAACGAATGACATTCTTAACTGCAGCTTCCATCACATATAGGATCATTCAGAGGTGACTGACAACAGCATCAAATCATCCCAGTACAAAATGCAAATATCTGGAGTTAGGATTATTGATTGTTGTTATTTGTTCTTAATATTATTTAGAATTTTACTCTTAAAAGAAAAAAAAAAGGAAGTAAGTGAATTGAATCACAGCCTCATGTTTTTCTCACAAACTGGGGGATGTTTTTAGTTTATAAGAGCAGGTAAATAAAAACCAAATTAAAATCATGAGCTAGACTCATTGGTATAGATCCACATAGCAGTATTAACTTAAATACTGCTATTGCTAGGCCAGATAGTATTTGGTGGAGATAATATCTCACTAACACTGATACACTAACAAAACTGACCACGGTGGTCACAGAATGTGAACACCTGCACACGTGTAAGACTTACAAACCAGTCATTAACAGAGGAGATTCCCAGGGAAAAGGGACTCCACATAATCTGAAGAACTCTCAAAAAATGCCTTTGAAAATCAGATTAATAAAATCAAACCCTACCACTGCACCTGGCCATGACCCAACCACAGAATTCTTCTTGCCTGTGCTGGGATCAGCTGTGACCACAGCCAGCCATTGGACCTCTGCCAGCCACAGCCGAAGCACGGGTCTTCCAGCAGAACGGGCATCACAACCACTTCCGAGCTTTTCCCTTTCTTGTCCCCCGACTCCCCCTCACCCCCCTCCCCACAGCTCCTCTGGATGGGCCAGAGGACATGGCCAAAAGAAGGGAAGTGCAGCCAAGACTTTGCTATGCCCCAGCAACCCCTCTCTGCTGTTGCAGGGTCACTGGCAGCCAGAATGATTTAGAGCAGCCTTCAGGCTATTCTAACTTACAGTGAGGGACTTGACTGACTCATTGCTGCTCCAGGACTGTGGGAACATAAAGCTACCTTAAAGCCATTTCAGTCATCCCTGCTTCTGAGCTGTGCTATTTTATCCTTGCCTGTGACTGAAAAAAAAACTGAGCGTGCGGGTTGTTTACACATCTTGCAGCTGCAGCAAGGGGTGATTTCCTTTGTCTTTCTTCTGCCTTTATTTGTTGGTGCGTTTTTTTGTGTCTGGTTTGGCTTCATAGATAGCTCTGGTAGTGTTCATAGCCCTGCACTCCATCTGAGATGGTGATTTATGGCGGTCTCTGCTCTATTGATTGGTCTTCCAAAGCTGAGGCTCCCGTCAGCTGCAAGGCTGCGGGAAGGCATGCTGTGCTGGAGTTTGCTGTCTGCAACCAGGACAAGCAACATTCTTGTGGTTCCCATGCGTGCCATGCCCATCAAGAATAATTTTGTAATTTAGCATCTTAATTTTTACGAAATCAAATGCTAGTGACAAGCTCAACTGAAGAGAGATCAACTGTTTCATTTCATTGCTTATCAGCTTTGCTTACATTTTAACTCTGATGGTACTTTGGATTAAATTTCTGCATCGATAATCTGTTTTGTTAGGCACAGAAAATATCAAACTACATTTATTCTACTAATTCCTGTAGCATTCATGTACTTATATATACCTTCCATATTCTCTCACTTTTTATATTTGCCATTTTAATTTAATGCTCTTCATTGCAAATTTTTCACACTTACCCTCTTTGTCCTTTTCTTCTATAATACCCTTATTAAATTAAATCTTTTTATAAAAAAGTACTTCAATTTTTTAATATTATTGCTTCTTCTCTATCACTATCTAGATTTAACATTTCATTGAGCAGACAGTTTTAATTTTACATTTCTCCAACTGTTCTTTCATTAGACTATTTCTTAACTCTTTCATTTTATTTTTCTCTTCTGTAATTTGCTTTTACCTTGCCTAATGGACTTGTCTCTTTTGTAATTTGCTTTTATTCCCTGTTACTCTCCTTGTGACTTCTCTTTGTTGCTCAGTGCTGACAAGTGTTCTTCCCCATCCCCTGTGAGTGACAGTGACAGCATTTGAGTGGTAGCTGGCAGATTTAGGAACAGTAAGTATCTGTCTGAAAAGATTTTATTTGGTTTTATTTTTATTTTGACTGTAAAATCAGACCTCTCGAATCCTAGAGCACCAGGGGGCATTGTTTCATTTGGAAAATAAAAATTGTCGTGATAGCTATTAACTTCCCAACAAGTCCACTGCACTTCCAAACAGAGCCAAAGGGGAAAAAAAAATCAAGCTATTAAGGCAAATGCAGCAAACAAGGAGGGTTACAGGTCAAACGTTTTAGTGCTTAAAAAAAGGTAGTATTCTGGAAAGCTGCTCTACAGTGAATCAGAAGTGTTGTACCCCTGACCTCCATGCCTATATGCCTCAATGTTCAACTATAGCATCAAGGAAGAAATAAGGAAATGGGAGTTACGGTGACAGCTTCTGAGCAGAAACATGAATTTAACCAACAGTGGAAAATATTGAAGGAAGTATCTAGAAGGAGCAGGCAGTGCCAGCCAAGGGAAATTACATATAAATGTAAAGAAACTGCCTGAACTGCCATTAAAATGAATGGAAATGTAAAGCAACAGGAGAAAGTGGAATGTCCCACAGGTCCAGCGGCTACATTTTAGTGAAATAATTAATAGGCTGCATTTCATAACGAATTGCAGGGTAATAACAAACATAAGTGCAGCTTCACAGCTGACTAAACTCACAATAGCAACAGGCAACTCTATTACCACTACTGAAACAATCCTGTTTGCCAAAGAAAAAGAGAAAAACAAGGCAGCAAAACTGTCTATAATTATGAGGGAAATCATCTATGTAACAACTTAACTAATGCCCAGAAGCTGAATGACTCACAGCATTAAGAAAATTAGAAAGGGTGCTCAGTAGTATTATATAATTCAGGACACGTACATTAGAATACCGTGGTCTTACCACGCCAGCAACAAATTTAAGCACTATGCAATACAGGGCTCCAAACCCTGCAGATCACAAGCAAATGCTTAATTCAAACCACACCGCAGAATTAAGTGTGTAGCTATATACAGATTATGGATCTGCATGCCCAAAGATGGATTTCTGTTATTTGGATGGGGGTGGGAGAGTTGTTCATTTATTTGGGGTTTTTTTTTGTTTAGGGGGGAAGTTGTTGTTTGTTTTAGTTTCATTTTCATGTGATTTGATGCTTGTGTAGCTTCAAGAGCTCTTGCTCTAAGTGTGTTTATAAGGAAAATGAAATGAAATGTAGCCTCCTCTGAATTGCCTGCTGCAGGTGACGACCTCCTGATGGACAGCACTGTCTGAAACATGAACTCTGCTNAGTGTGTAGCTATATACAGATTATGGATCTGCATGCCCAAAGATGGATTTCTGTTATTTGGATGGGGGTGGGAGAGTTGTTCATTTATTTGGGGTTTTTTTTTGTTTAGGGGGGAAGTTGTTGTTTGTTTTAGTTTCATTTTCATGTGATTTGATGCTTGTGTAGCTTCAAGAGCTCTTGCTCTAAGTGTGTTTATAAGGAAAATGAAATGAAATGCAGCCCCCTCTGAATTGCCTGCTGCAGGTGACGACCTCCTGATGGACCTGATGGACAGCACTGTCTGAAACATGAACTCTGCTCGCTGCCAAGTCTTGCTACAGCTCTGTTAACTCCAGTCATCTCGACTCAAGCCCAGGGCCAGGCCACACACAGACCAGAAATACAAACTAAGAACAAGCTTGATGTCATTTACCTAACCCACTAATTTCCAAATAAGTAAATTTGGGTAAAAAATGACCCCTTTTTTAGTTTGGGCCCCATTTATACCGAGAAGAATCACAGGTGCTCTTGAGCAATACCTGCTGAAAACCACAGGAGCTCCTGCAAGTTCACACTTCTCCTAGGTAGAGTCTGAGCCCACGAGACACTGTGCGTGCCCCAAGGGGAACTCAGCTGGAAGGCAGCAGAAATCAGATACCAAGTTCAAACTTGTACAGCAAAGTTTTTACAGAGCAACTATTCCATAAATCTCCACTCCTTTATGTTGTCTTCAGCTTCTGAGCCCCTGCTGCTCTGCATCCCAACAACAGGGCACCACCTGGCACATTGTGCTGCTCCTCTGAACAGCATACTGATTCTCCACAGAAATGAGAATCACCTATCAGACACTTCATGGTTTGCTGTAGAGGCTTCTAAAGATTAGAGAAATATATATCTATGTATGTAGAAATACAAATAAAACAACAACCAACACATCAAACACAAATACTTCCTTTTAGTTCATGATTTTAGGTTTTTTCCACTACTTGCAACAGATACATTGTTTCTTTATTTTCACTAATAAAGCTCATTTGACCTCTCTCCTTTATAATGAATAAACAAAGCATACATTCATCTTACAAATAAATCATTATTATACACACCTATACTGAACTAATTCAATTCCTGCCATTTGCCTTACTATCAGTGCTGTATTTTACCTACTTGTACATTATCATTTTACTGTGGCAACTCACATGACTTTAAATGCTCATTTTCTTGTTACATTATAAGCAACCTGTTGATGTCTAATTGAATACCAGATAAGTAATTTAATCTTGAGCTTCTACTGCCATCTGTAATATTAGGAAAATATTGTATGTAAATCATAACCATATACCCAATTGGTTAAGAGTTTACAGTCCTTCAAGAAAACATTCAGCACAACAGCTTGCAGTATCTCTGTATTATTTTCCATATATACTATCAACAATGTCTTTTATTTATTTTCTTGTACATTAGCATTTTAAAAATAAGTGGTTATTGTTTTCTTCATTAAGATTTGTTTTGGAAATAATATGGCTAAGTTTGAAACACAACATTTACAATTAACAAAACTCCATGTTCAGTGAATGCTTACCTGTGGAGCTAATGTATTCAAAACACAGGTTAAAGCTCAAAAGAAGGTGGACACAGCATCATTAACCCACCACCTAGATACAAATCCACCTGTGAAATTAGGAAGCCTTTGGAATTATTTTATATGCAAAGCCTTTGAATCCATTTAGGTCAAGTCTTAAAATTTCTATCTGAAACAACCTTTTAGGATATTAAGAGAAAGATTCTCTGTGAACAGATCAGTATTTTCAAGAACTGCTCTGAAATCTCAACCCAGGCAACTCTCAAGGGCTGCAGTTACGTTACATCTGCCGTGTCCTAGACTGCAATGATAAAGAGGATGTTATTGTTCATTTCAATTTAATGTGTGGATAATATTATCCCTAGGCACAAAATTTCTACCAAGGAGGTTAGATTATTGTAATATCCACATAATTAATTGCATTATCAATTTTCTTACTTTTTAAACATTTGCTTTTGGTTAGAGAAGATTATTGCACTGCTTCTAAAACTGTCTTTACAATTAATTATCTTTCACTGCAGCAAGCAAAAAGGAAATGGATATTAATCATATAAGACCTTCTCAAATTGCTGGGATTATCTCATTTTTAATTACAGGTGGCATAAGCAGTTTGTGCAAGAAATGTGGCAAAATACCTATAGCTTCTGTAATATGCTTTTTTGCACCAAAATCAGTCTGCTTTCTTATTTACATAAAATATTCCAGTTTGCCTTGGAAAGGCTCTTCAGCCTTCAATATTATCCGTGGGAAATTTCACCATGGAAAACAAACATCAGCCATCAGTTCAAATCTGCCTTGCAGCCAGTGAGTCAGGGATGTCTTCCTGGGGGCTTTAAACCAGTTGTGCTCCCAGACAACACAGAACAATGCCAGCATCTCATTTTCAAGACGTAACTGACACATTAAAAGCCCATGATCCTTAATTAGAAGCACTTCTAGACTCAAAAATGGAGCTGATAATCCCACTAAAATGCCTGTTTTCTAACCACCAGAACACCCTTGGTCCACCAGAGACATGCTTGCACTGGCTGTCTCCACACCTGTGCTCAGGTAGTGGGTCCCATCTCCACTGTGTGAGAGAACAGCAGACATTCCCAGCCAGCCAGCTGGGCTCAGCAGCCTGAGGTAAGTTCCTGGAGAGGCAAGAAGG
Organism: Oxylabes madagascariensis; assembly: GCA_013400675.1. NCBI lineage: Eukaryota > Metazoa > Chordata > Aves > Passeriformes > Timaliidae > Oxylabes > Oxylabes madagascariensis. The sequence continues at coordinate 926 of VYZR01021898.1, read as the reverse complement.
TAAAAGGAGAGGGAGAAAGGAGAACAGAATCAAGAACAAAACAAAGAGGAACATCGAGCTGAAAAAGAAAGGAATAGATTTAGAAGTCACCCAAAGACCTTGGAAGACAGAAAACAAGAGTAAGAAAAATGCTGAAGTCCAGTGAACAAAGCAGCAGTATCTTAACCAAGTTGATCCAGACCTCATAGATTTTAAAGAGCTGGCCTTTAACTAGAGCCTGGCAGGGTGCCCGAGGAAACTGATGTAGAAATTAAGTTTGAAGTCTTAACCACGCAGCAAAATCCATCAATGGAAAGTTTAAAATTATAAAAGTACTGCTCATAGGCCAGAAGACCTGAGCCTCTTATTCACAGAAACTGCAAGAGAAAAAAGGCATGTGTCTCTGCATACTTCTGCCACGCACTCCCTGGCACACACCTGGCACACTCCTGGACCTAGAGTCAACAGGAAATCCAGCTACAGGAGCTGTCAGTCCCACCTGACTATTCTTTTCTTTAAACATAAAATGACAAACGCGAAATATTAATAAAACAGGTTTNGCATCTGGTGCCACCTGAGATACACAAGGGCATTTTAAATGTGCACATGGGGTGTTAGATACAATCTTGTCCTTGAGATGCTGGAGGAAGGAAGCCAGAAGCAGACACAAGAGAATACAGTCGTCAGTCATATGTAGTCCCAGACCAACAGATTGCTCATTCTCTATTAGTACATTGTTTAAAATCTACTTATGAAAGAAAAACAGTAGATAAAAAAGCACAAACTAATATAAGCTTTTTTGCAACTAGTGAAGCAGAAGTCTCATCTTGCAGCCGTGATGCTGAAACTATACTGCTTTCATGTGTGTGCTTTCTGCACTGCTCACAATGTGATTATTTACATGAAGTCATTCCTATCTAGGGTTTTACTTCATCAGTTTAAGTTTT